>SEYY01018556.1:22500-77500 GCA_009176605.1 Armadillidium nasatum | reverse complement strand
AGTTAATAGACGCAAGAAGGGTTGCCTTGGAGCAACTGATCTTCTCTCGTATTTCAAATTGGGGCAGAGAAAACATGGTCGTTTTCAATGCCTCAAAAACTCAATTCCTCCATCTTTCTACTCGACACAATCTTCCACACAACTATGACATCTTCTTCGAAAACACTCAACTCAAACCTTCATCTCTCCTTAATATTCTCGGTGTTTCTTTTTCTCGTGATCTTTCTTGGAAAGATCACATTATCTCTCTTTCTAAACAAGCTTCTAAGAGGTTGGGTGTTCTGAGGCGCCTTCAGTATTTTTTTACGCCACCCCAGTTGCTTGCTCTGTATAGGGGTGTTGTTCGCCCCTGTATGGAGTACGCCTCGCACATCTGGGGTGGTTCCACACATACAGCTCTCTTGAAAAGGTGGAGTCTAGGGCTTTTCGTCTTATCAACTGTCCTGCTCTTACTAACTCTCTCCAATCTCTTTCTTCCCGTCGAATTGTTGCGTCACTCTCTCTATACTATCGCTATTACAACGGACATTGCTCTTCTGAACTCTCACGTCGCATACCTCCTCCATTGAGAAGGGCTCGTGCGACACGTCTTTCTACACAGTCTCATCCTTTCTCTGTCCAACTCTCCGACCCCAGACTTAACCGCTATGCTCAATCTTACATGTACTCTACTGGTAAAGTCTGGAACACACTCCCTTTATCTGTTTTCCCAACTTCCTTTGACTTGCACACTTTTAAACGCCGTGTATCGGGTCACGTCGGCCATTAAGCGACCCGAATCCGATTACTTTCCCAACTCTGGTGGATTTTGGTAGGCCTCTGGCCTTTGCCCACCGGAGGAGACATAAAAAAATAAAAATATAATATATATATATATATATATATATATATATATATATATATATATATATATATATATATATATATATATATATATATATATATATATATATATATATATATATATATATATATATATATATATATATATATTTATATATATATATATTATTATGATATTACTTTATATATATATATAATATATATATATATATATATATATATATATATATATATATATATATATATATATATATATATATATATATATATATATATATATATATATATATATATATATATATGGCTTGATATATGTTATTTGATTGTAATTAAATAAGAGCATTTTAAAGATATTACCTTTAACATTACAACTAACCTTTTACAAAGGCAGGAATGAACAATGATTAGGCAAAAGGAAACATGTAAATTTGAATTTCAAGAAAGAAATATATGGATCATATATTAAATTATGTTAACTCAAACCTTTATAAACAGCTCACCATCTCTTGAGCTGTGCTATTTTTGAAGCAGGGATCGTATGGCAAACTTTAAAGTTTGAGTTTAATGCATTTAGTCTGCGAGTTTGTTTAGCAGACTTGAAATTATGATGACATATATTTTAGGACATCGTACAACTAAAAGCTTTAAAAAAAAAAATTTGGGAAGGAAATTTGATATACCCTTAATTTTTTTCTTCTAATTTATCGTAATTTAAATATTTAAAGTAGTTACTCAGCACTAGAACATAAAATGAGTCCTACCATAAAAGCCAATGAGTCCTACTGAGAACCATCGCGTACTACAAAAAAAAAAGATACCATCAAAAAACCAATGAGTACTAGCAAAAAACCACCGAGTTCTATTCAATCATTGAGACAAAAGCTTTTGTTACCTGCATTCCGAGGCAATGTAAGGTTTTCTATAAAGGTTGTAGCAAGCATCACAAACCGAATCAAGTTTGTCAATAGCCTCTCTATTATATATCCCTTTGCAATTGGAATCAAAGAGCCTCCTCTTCACTCGATTACTTCTAGGGGTAAAGGGAAATGGGGAGAGCAAAAGGTCTCTCGTTGAAGGTACGTCTTCGGACTCCATGTCCTCAGGTATAAGTGAGTAGTCATAGCTGTCGAAATATCTTCCTTCGCACATCAAAGAATGAAGACTTAGCAAAGCCGTGACAACAATTACTATTTCAGTAATCCACATCTGTTTGGAAAAAATAAATTATGTTAGAATAGGGACAAAATTCAATTTATGGAAAAAGTGTTTTAAAATATAATTGTTTCTTTAAATGTAAATGGTTTGTTTTACTTCGAATTAATTATTTGTTAAGAGATTGATTTAAGTGTCAATCAACTTACAATTGGATCTTCAGATTCATTTTTTCCCTACTTTTAACTTAATAAATTTCAAATTTCTTACCATTTTCACTTCTTTAACACAACAGAAGCTTAATTTCACACACACACATATACATACACTACTATAACTACTTCTCTCCATACTAAGGCTTGCATAAGTACGGGTAAGCCCGTGATACTGTGCATGACCAGCCCCGTCCCACGGGATTGTACAGTTGGTCTAATCCTGTTTATAAAATTACTGTAGCATGAATTTAATAAGGCAATAAATAAGATATGTGGGTTGATGATAAAATAAATGTTTCTTTTATTTTTAATGTTTGTTCATTATTGTGATGATGATTTGATTTTGTTTAAAAAAAATTAAAAAATTTTTCACTTCCATATTTTCATGCTGAAGGAAAAGTTGTCAATACATATATATATATATATATATATATATATATATATATATATATATATATATATATATATATATATATATATATATATATATATATATATTCTCTGGTAGGCAAGGGCCAGTGGCTTACTAATTTCCATCAGAGTTGGGGCAATACAGGAACGTGGTCGTTAGAAAGTAAAGTAATGAGATCCTTCCATGAAAGATCACGAGGAAAAGAAACACCGAGAATATTAAGGACAGATGAAGGCTTGAGTTGCGTGCTTTCGAAGAAGATGTCATAGTTGTGTGAAAGGTTGTGTCGAGTAGAGAGATGGAGGAACTAAGTTTTTGAGGCACTGAAAACAAAAATGTTTTCTCTGCACCAATTTGAAATACGAGAAAGATCAGAGTTTAGTTGCTCCAACTCCACCATTCTAGTGTCAATTAACTGCCTCTGGGTGGAGCGTCTTTCAAACTGAAAGGAGTTATGAAGGGTGGAGTCATCAGCATAGGAGTGGATAGGTGATGAAGTAATAGAGAGAGAAGGTCATTAATGAAAAGTAGAAAAAGTGTTTTGGATAGAATGAATCCTGAGGAACACCACTATTAATAGATTTAAAGGATGAATGATGGCCGTCTACAACAATAGCTATAGAACGACTGGAAAGAAAATCGGAGAGAAGACTACAGAGAAAAAGATAGATTCCGAAAGAGTGAAGTTTAGAAATCAAAGCTTTGTGTCAGTCTATTGAAGACTTTCGATAAGTGCACCGAAATACCTAAGAGCAAAGCACAAAGTCAGAGAGAATGAAAAGATCACCAATAGAGAGTTTTTTTTTTTGCGAAAGTCATACTGTCGATCAGAGATAAGATTAGAAGAATTGAGATGTTTTCAAATCTTCTTGTTAAAGATATATTCAAAAACTTTAGAAAGAACGGAGGTTAAAGAATGGGACGGTAGTTGGAGGGTTGAATGAAATCCCACTTCTTCGGCACAAGCTGAATGAGCGCACGTATCCAGCAAGAAGGGAAGGTTTAAGTAGAAAAAGAGAGACAAAATAGTTCACCAAGGCACTGTGCAAGCTCAGAATCATATGTTTTGAGAACCACTGAGGGATACCATCAGGACCGTACGCACTCTTAGTTTTAAGCTCAGAGAGAGCAGAAATGACTTTAGAAGAAATTACAATTTTAGGCATAAATGAATTGGAAGAGGTTGAAGGAGTAGGAATGGCTTATAAGTCGCCTATAGTTGAATTAGAGGCAAAAATTTTATCTTTAGTAGAAGGTAAAACAGCAATTGTACTGTCAGAAGATTCTTAAGGAGAGAAAGAGGAAGAAGTAAAGTTAAATTTGATATTTTTTTTGCAAAATGCCAGAAAGGGCGTAAAGAAGAGGAACGAGAAAGATTATTGCATTTTCTACGGAGAAAATAGTTTTGGAGTTGGTTAGGTTAGATTTTCCACGATTCCAGAATGAAATATAAGTTGCATGAGTTTCTGAAGTTTGAAGCCGAAGTTGCCATCCCTGCAGTGAATATCACGAGAACAAGCAGAGTTAAACCAAGGTTTGTTACGCTTACTAAAAGGGGAATAATATGGATTGTGAGCCTCCATGCCAGAGAGAATCACCTCGGTAATGCGCTCCAAGGGACTCCTCCCACGGAAGCAATAATCATTCCACTGGAAATCAAAGAATTACGACCGCAAGTCCAACCAGCTTGAGGCACCGAAATGCCACAAAATTTCTTCGCCCTAGGAGGGTCTTTCTTGCTGAAGACTTGATAAAATAGAAGAGAATAAAAAGATTAGAAGGTGATCTGTGGAACCAAGAGGTGGATAGAATTTGAAAGTATAAGGAGATGGATTAGAAGTTAAGAAAAGGTTAAGAATGTTGGGTTCATCTCCAAGACGATCAAGGATACAAGTAAGGAGCTGCACCAACTGCTGAAGGTCGAATTGGATAGCGAAGTGGAAGGTACGTTCACTGGCTGTATCATGCGCCATATTATGTGATGATCCAGACAATCTAATTAAGAATTCCTTTTCTTTCCCTGCAGACATACTCGTAGTGCTCAATTAATTCCATAGTTCTTCTAAAGTAGCTCTCGTCTCCAACCTACCATAAAAAAAAAAGATTCAAACTACCTCGATATTACCTTTTACGAACATTTTAATTCACTATTTACGAACCTAGCAAAGGATAATAGAGACAGTAAATTCACAGTAAAATTAATAATATACGCCTTCATATATTTGTGCTATAGCATAAGCTCTTTCGAAGTACAATATTTACTCCAAGCCCCTCTCTCTCTCTCTCTCTCTCTCTCTCTCTCTCTCTCTCTCTCTCTCTCTCTCTCTCTCTCTCTCTCTCTCTCTCTCTCTCTCTCTCTCTCTCTCTCTCTCTCTCTCTCTCTCTCTCTCTCTCTCTCTCTCTCTCTCTCTCTCTCTCTCTCTCCTCTCTCTCTTCTCTCTCTCTCTCTCTCTCTCTCTCTCTCTCTCTCTCTCTCTCTCTCTCACTGTTCATGTGTGCATCATGTGCTTGTGAACCTTATTCCTCCTGGTAATTTATTAATAAAAATTCATTTCATAGTTTTTAAGTTGCTCCACATTTTGCTTCAACAACACTCAGTTCTCTTCTCTCCCAATTGTTCTTCTAATTTATAAATATCAATTCAATGTTGGTTAAATATGTCACTGATATGTGTCTCCATGGCAACAGGAAATTTGCCACATAATTATGTTGCCTCAGAAAAAAAAAATAAATAAAATAAAACTTGGGCTAGCTATAAAGGCATTTATATTTGGTGGTAGGTATCTTTTTACCTATTTTGTAGCTTTGTCAACTGGTTAGGCCAGGTGGATATTTTGATGCCCTTCCCTTGCCCATATATATATATATATATATATATATATATATATATATATATATATATATATATATATATATATATATATATATATATATATATATATATATATATATAATATATATATATATATATATATATATATATATATATATATATATATATATATATATATATATATATATATATATATATATATATATATATATATATATATATATATATATATATATATATATATATATATATAATTGATGTTGTATAATGAATATAGCACACAACATGCTTCTTGCAAATGCATTTGAAATATTCCCGCGTGTATTAAATAATAAACCTTGAAAATTAATGGGACACATTTTCATTGAAGTGATTTTCAATGTCAAACGTGACTTTTATGACCTACAAGCCTCGTTTAAATCATCTCGCGTGCATGACATCTCCGCCTGCCAATACAAGATAAAGGGGAACTTTATATAGATACAAAGAGAGAGAGAGAGAGAGAGAGAGAGAGAGAGAGAGAGAGAGAGAGAGAGAGAGAGAGAGAGAGAGAGAGAGTTGTAAGAAAGGGATATATATATATATATATATATATATATATATATATATATATATATATATATATATATATATATATATATATATATATATATATATATATATATATATATATATATATATATATATATATATATATATATATAAAGGGAGAGATATCAAAACAGAAAGAGTAAATGTGGAAAAGGTCGTTAAAGAGATTGATAGGTAGGTAGACAGACAGACAGACAGTTTGATAGTGGTAGATAGGTAGACAGATAGATAGATTGATAGAGGTAAAAAGGAGGAGAGCGAATGACGAAAAAAAGGGAAAAAAGGTTGAATAATTTGGATGTGTGCGGAGCTGAGAAGTTGGTAAATTTTTTGACTGGTTCCAACTCCGGCGCCGGCTTAGAATCTGTCTCCAACCCATTATTTCTACTGCAATTATTTATATGAATGAATAATATTTACAGTATTTTTTTTGTTTTGTTTGGAATCCAATAAAGGCTTACAATTGTTGGAGGTATGAGTAGCATTTGCTTCTTCTGACAATAAAGAGGCAAATGCATGGCACACGAACAGAAGTCTACACAAGATTTTGTTTGCTTCTCCTAAACCCCCGACCAATGAGAGAGAGAAGGAGAAAGTGACTTTGAAATTGAATATTTATATTTACCATATTATTTATCGATTATTATGAATAATTACCAATTTATAACATGCAACGTACATTATTAGCATTACATTTTCAATTTAAATAATCAAGTTCATTCACTCTTAATAACTTTCAAATATTTTTTTGTATTTATTAAAGTAATTAAAAAAGCAGAGTACCAGAGTAGTATCAGAACGGATTCGTTGGTAAAATCATCGGCAGGAATATCGGCATATTTGCCAATATGTCGATATTTTTTGCGGTAGAAAATCGAGTACTTCCGGTTCCCACACTCTTTCGTGAGCACTTTTTGTGCTATATCGGTATATCGATAGGCCCAAAATATCGACATATTGATATATCAGACAATCGATATATATGTCAAAATATCGTTAGCCCAAAAATATCTTCAGGAATATCGGGATATCGGCTAATATGCCGATATTTTTTTGGGGTTGAAATTGAGTACTTCTGGTTATAATGATTAAACATTACAATGAATATTTTTGATTTATAATTTTATGGGTTGTAAGATTAATTTGTTATATCCTTAATATTCTATAATAATCGACAACCCTTATTATAAAAACCCTTTTGTTCGATAGGAATTTAATCTGGATCCTTCAGAACTAAAGGGAAATACGGAAATTCCCAATGAAACCATAAGGAAAATATTCCAGTTGGAAATTTTCCGTTTGGTGTTTTGTAATGATTCAAAAATTGTCCTAACGAATCGTTAGGACAAGTGGCAAAAAAGTAACAATGAATATTTTTGATTTACAATTTTATGGGTTATAAGATTAATTTGTTATATCCTTAATATTCTATAATAATCGACTGTTAATTGTCCTAACGAATCGTTAGGACAAGTGGCAAAAATGTCACAGCAAATTTTTTCAGTTATTTTCTTAGAAAATTAATCGGTGAAGCGACTCTCTTGTGCTTATTCTGTCTTTTCTTTATTTAAAATTTTACTATGATAAATTGCACACTTGTCCCAACGATTCGTTAGGACAATTTTTGCAGTGAATGTATACAACAAACATTTTTCTTTAAGGAAATATTCTGGTAAATACAATAAGTTTTTAATTGGGTTCATACTGGTTCTAATTGAATTGCAGGGTCTAATTGCAGGAACCACTGTGCAATTTCCAATTGGAAATTCAAAATATCGGAATACAAATGGATCCCAAAGAAATCTCATTGGTTCTTTAAGAATTTCAACAGTGGTCCGAACGGAACCAATGGGAAAGAGTTTGAGAATCAATAAAATTTATCTGCTGCGTAATTAAATAAACTGAAAAGCTGAGTATGCAGTTGGTTTGATCAATAATCACTTTCATAGAAATTATGAGGAAGTAATTTTGAAAGGAAAAGAAGTTACTTAAACTACTGACTAGTAACTCAGTCTCAGTGGTAATAAGCCTTATGTGTTTATTTTAATTTTTAATCGTGGTATATAAAAACGAAGACATTTGATTTTTCTCAGAAAATTTTTTATTTTTGTTTAATAATTTTAGTCTTAACGCTCTATTTAATCTTTAAATATCACCATAACTAAAATAGAACTATAGTGTTTTGTCATAACAAAATATCATGGCTTCTCTATACTATCAGATTCCCTGTCAAAAAAAAAAAAAAAAAATTAAATAAATAAATAAATAAAAAAAAATAAATAAATAAGTAATCGACTCATATCTTTGAAAACGTTATTTATGTCTTTCATGGAAATACTCTGAAGAAATTCTTCCCACGTCTAAGTTCCTCCGATCATCTTATCTCTGTGTTCTGTTCTTTGATGTGATGCTGTTGACTGGTAAGACGTGCAATCGTACTTCTTTGATTTCATTTGGATTGATTACTGCTTTATAGTAAGAGGGATCCCTTGGAGTGAGAAGAAAACATAATCTGGTTATTTTCTCTAGCTTAAAGGCATAATTCCAAATTCTTTCCCTTTAATTAAAACTAGTAAACCTTGTTTTAACTCTACTTGCTCTCGCACTATTGTCTTCAAACTCCAGAAATTATAATTTAACCCTGAATCGTTCAAAACCTATTTTGCGTGACATTAAACACTGTTTTTCCATTTAAATATGTAACGATTTTTCTGGTTCTTTTTCCTCGCACTCTTTCTGATATTTTGAAAAAAGATAACGGGAGAAACAGATCATCAGATCTTTTTCGTGTTTCCAACCGAGGTGTAGAAAATATGTTTGAATATATTCTAAAGCAATTAGGACAAGAGGCTAAATAAAGGAAGATAAATTTACTTTCAATCAAATCATTATGCTGTAAAAACTTATCTTATAAGCAGCAACTTCTGAAAATGGGGATCTCGAAAAGTTTGGAGTCAATTAAAACAAATCATTCGATTTTATTTTTTATTCTGACAATAATTGAAAAAGGGTTTCGAAAAAATATTTGCTTGCTAAAAGGGGATTGCGATGAATAAGGTTTGAGAAACACTGTTTTGCCGTCTACCGTGGCTCAAATGGTAGGGTGATTGATCAAGTGCTTGAGGGCGCCGGTTCGATCCCACTTCGTGATCCTAGGTATATACTACCTAGAAAGTTCCTCTCCTCGAATAGGGCAATGCCCGTGAGATGTGAACTTTTGTTAAAAAAAAAAAAAAAAAAAAAAAAACACTTTAATGTAAATTCGTTCACTCTTATGAAGTAATAATGAGATCGCTTTGGCGATTTTATAAATCATTATTATTAATTGCCAGTGACAAAACTAAGTTTGATGAGTGTCCCTTCTTATTAATATAATGAAAAACTATATCATGATAATACATAATAACACAAGAGGCTGTGCATACAAACTAGTATTGGCTCTCCTCCGAGAATCTCAGCTCCGAATTCGGAGATCTCCGACAACTTTAACGTCGGCTCTCTCAAGGCTCCGGAGCTAAATTTTAAACCCATCTCCGTCTTGCAATCTTCAGCTCCGGAGCTGTTCTTTTGCGGAACGCTCAGTAACTCTCGGCCCCACTCCGTTTCAGCTCCACCATTCAATAAACTGCAACTTCATTAGATACAATGAAAAATTTGAATCTAATGACAAACCATAATGCTTTTTTGTTGGTTAGGACAACAATCCAAATCATATATATAATATTATATATATATATATATATATAGATATATATAATATATATATATATATATATAATATATATATATTATATATATATATATATATATATAATATATATAATATAAATAAAAAAAAAAAAAAAAAAAAAAAAAATATAAAACTTAATATATATATATATATATATATATATATATATATATATATATATATATATATATATATATATATATATATATATATATATATATATATATTATATATATATATAAATTTCACCTCTGGTGGGCAAAGGCCAGAGGCCTACTAAAATTTCCAAGAGAGTCAGGAGGAAAGTCGGAACCTGGTCAAATCAAAGGCCGACATGACCTGATACACGCGTTTGAAGGTATGCAAGTCATCGGAAGTTGGGAGAATAGATGAAGGAAAATAGAGTGTGTTCCAGACTTTACCAGTAGAGTACATGTAAGATTGAGCATAGCGGTTAAGTCTGGTGTCAGAGAGTTGGACAGAGAAAGAATGAGACTGTATAGAAAGACGAGTCGCACGAGCCCTTCTCAATGGAGGTATGAGACGAGAGAGCTCATAAGAGAAGTGTCCATTGTAATAGCGATAGTATAGAGAGAGTGACGCAACAATTCGACGGGCAGAAAGAGACTGCAGAGAATTAGCGAGAGCAGGAGAGTTGATAAGACGAAAAGCCCCAGACTCCACCTTTTCAAGAAGAGCTGTGTGATCGGAACCACCCCAGGTGTGTGAGGCGTACTATATACAGAAGCAAACAACACCCCTATACAGACCAGGCAACTGGGGTGGAATTCTAAAGACTCCAAATTAGAAACTCGAGAACAAACAACATCATTGCGCAACATCCACCTTTGGCTGAAAATTGAGGATAGAGACAGTAGGAGGAAACAGAGTAGGTTTTGCTGTTAGCGCACTCAGACACATGAGTTTCGGTTAAGAACAAGAAAGTGAGGTCTAGAAGAAGAGAGGTGGTGTTCGACAAGTGAAATTAGAAAGAGACCACGAATGTGCAGAAATTAATGAAAAAGGAGACCGTGCACCAGGGCAAGTCGGCATAGAGGTCTTGGTGACACCAACCACATCACCGGAGGCCACAACTCCCAAGTGGTGACGGGAGAAGGAGTTAGTTGATGAGGGGCATTCTTTGGATGCGGCCCCTAGAAGCATCTCCAAGACAGTTTTGTGTTTTGCCATTTTGAAGTAAATTTTAAAGATAATGTAGGAGTAAGCGCTTGTAAATTCGTGGAAACATGATAAGGGAGTCGGGGAAAGGAGAAGTTGGAGCATAGACACTCCAATGTGAGACAAGGGTACACTAGAGACCCTCAAGGTAAAACGCGAAAAGGAACAAACCAAAGGGCAACGAAGGGAAACGGAATGGTCTAGCCCATCCTATCACTCTGGGTTCAGTCCAATACTTTTCATCGCTTCGGATGGCGCTACGTCCTCACTCATATATATATATATATATATATATATATATATATATATATATATATATATATATATATATATATATATATATATATATATATATTTGAATATATATTAATATTTTTATTATTATTTATTATTTATATTATATATATATATAAAAAAAAAAAAAAAAAAAAAAAAAAAAAAAAAATAATATATATATATATATATATATATATATATATATATATATATATATATATATATATATATTATATATATATTTTTTTTTTTTTTTTTTTTTTTTTTTTTTTTTTTTTTTTTTTTTTTTTTTTTTTTTTTCAAAACAAAACTCCTTTCTCAGAAATTATTATTTTGGCTGAATTAAATGTTTATCACCTCCAACATCTTTTCTTTAACTAGTTGTTACATTTCAGGATGTGAATTAGCATGACTGTCTTGGTGTCTTAGTAATGAACTCGGCATACTAGATATTTCTTAACCTACTTACATCGTTAAAAAATTTTCCTTTTTTGTGTTCACCCGATCACCTTATCTTTTCATTCTGTTCTACCTCAAATCTTTCTCACAGGAATGGTCATTGCCATCGGCAAAGAAACGTCATCGGAACTTCGGTTCTGCCATGAAGTTTAAATTGCGGGTCGTTCTTCTTACCTTGGGAAAGATCTATAGGAGTGTACATACGGCATAATCGAGATGATTCTCAATGTGCGTTGAGGAGTTCCTTCAATTTTTCCCTTCTGTTGAAACTAATATATCTTGACTGAACTCTCCTTCTTTTCATGGTATTCGCTGCAGAAAAGTTTCCTTCAGGAATTACCGTCGTCTTCAAACTTTAGAAATTCAAGCTTCTTACATTCATCTCGGAACCATGCAAATTTATTCCTAGAGACACTAAAAACTGTTTTCTTAGTAGAAAATGCAAGAATCATTTTTATTGATCTTCCTTATTTTCTTTCAGCCATTTTACTGAAAATGTCAACCGTAACTTTGCTTCTTCCTCTTTTTCATTTCTTGTTAACTCTTCAATCAAACTTTTGTCTTTAATTCTGCTCTAGAATGTTCCGGAGCTATTCCTAATACGATACCTTCCTCCAACTCATTTATGATTAGAATAATTATCTCTTTTAAATACTGTTATTGCAGCTCTCTCTCTCTCTTAGATAAAAATTAAGAAGGCTTACAGTATCTCCCTGTGGTTTTCCAAATATGTGCTTCTGAGCTTGCGCCTGTATTGGTAAACTGTTTCGTCTCTGCATATCAACTTTCACTTTTCCTATCTGTCGGAAACGTGCACTCATTTAACCTGTGCCGAAAAAGTTAGGGACACCTCTTAACACACCATCTACTGTGCTAGCAGTTTAACCACTATTCTTTCAAAAGTTTATGAATCTATCCAAAATAAGAATATTTGGAAATATATAAAACTTTCTAACTGTTCCTCAGATGGTCATGATCGTGTCCGTAAGAGCGTTCGACAGGTGATTTTCTTTCATTTCTCCCCGATACTCTTATCCATTGTCCTTCTCCATTCGATGAATCTTTTGCTGTAGCTCTAAGAATATCGAAGGCCTTCGAAAGTCTTGCACAAAGATTTGATTTCTTAACTTCTTTCTTTCGGTATCTATCCTTCTCTCTTTAACTTCCTCTCTGATTTCCTTTCTGGTAGTATTATAGCAGATGTTGTAAACGGCTATCGTTCATTCTTTAAATCAATCAATAGTGGTGTTACTCAGGGTTCTGTTCAAATGACAACTCTTTCATCTATTTATCTATCAGTCGGTACTTCATCTCCTTCCGCTCTTATAACTTTATCCTTCATTATTCTTACCATTTTGAAAGACGCTACACTTAACAGCAAATGGAACAACTGATCTACGATCTTGCTCGTATTTCTAGTAAGGACAAAGAAAACCTTATCGTCTTCAATGCCTCAAAAACTCAGTTCCATTATTTATCTACTTTTTATTTTTTATTAAGCTAACAGCTTAAATATTCATACCCTTTAACAGATAACATACCAATGGTATCGTTCTCGTCATTTTGGGATGAATCTGCAAACGAATAAAACATTCACAACACTAAGCGTTCAGAACGAACGAAATGTAGAGATTATCAGAGAGTCAGGGATTAGGGATCAGAGATGAGAAACCTCAAAATATATCGATAGTATAAATTACCATTACATCCTCATTCCCTCCTCTAGTGTCTTCTGACGGCACAACTGCCATTTTGTCTTCTACTAAAGCTGAACTCTTCGCTCAAACCTTTGCCTCTAATTCAACTTCTGATGATTCCGGAGCTCTTCCTCCTTATTCAACCCACTTTATGCCTAAATTTATAATTTCTTCTTAAGATGTCATTTCTGCTCTCACTGAGCTTAATACTAAGAAGGCATACGGTTGTGATGGCATCCCTCCTATGGTTCTCAAAACTTGTGCTTCCGAGCTTGCACCATGCCTTGGTAAACTATTTCGTCTCTGTCTTTCTACTTCAGTCTTCCCTTCTTGCTGGAAACTTGTGCTCATTCAACCTTTTCCGAAGAATTGGGACTCCTCTCAACCCTCTAACCACCATCCCATTTCTTTAACCTCCGTTCTTTCTAAAGTTTTCGAATCTATCCTTAACACAGGAAGGTTTGGAAACATCTCAATTCTTCTAACCTTATCTCTGATCACCAATATGGCTTTCGCAAGAAAAGCTCTACTGTTGATTTTCTTTTCCTTCTCTCTGACTCTTGGTCCTCAGCTCTTCGGCATTTCGGTGAATATTTTCCGGTCGCGCTTTACATATCGAAAGCTTTCGATAAAGTCTGGCACAAAACTTTGATTTCCAAACTTTGCTATTTTGGTATCTATCCCTCTCTCTATGGCCTTCTCTTTGATTTCCTTTCCGGTGGTTCTATAGCAGCTGTTGCTGACGGACACCGTTCTTTCTTTAAATCTATAAATTGTGGTGTTCCTCAAGGATCTGTCTTATCTACAACACTTTTTCTGATTTTCATTAATGACCTTCTCCCTGTTACTTCATCTTCTATCTATTCCTATGCCGATGACTCCATCCTTCATTACTCTTTTCAATTTGAAAGGCACTTCTCCCAAC
Source organism: Armadillidium nasatum (assembly GCA_009176605.1). NCBI lineage: Eukaryota > Metazoa > Arthropoda > Malacostraca > Isopoda > Armadillidiidae > Armadillidium > Armadillidium nasatum. The sequence continues at coordinate 63,188 of SEYY01018556.1, read as the reverse complement.
AAGAGTTAATAGATGCAAGTAGTGTAGCCTTGGAGTAACTGACCTCTAATCTATCTCGTATTTCAAATTGGGGCAGAGAAAACATGGTCATTTTCAATGCCACCAAAACTCAATTTCTCCATCTCTACTTGATACAATCTTCCACACAACTATGATGTCTTCATCAAAACACACAGCTCAAACCTTCATCTCTTCTTAATTTTCGATACTTCTTATTCTCGTAATCTTTCTTGGAAGGATCACATTATTTCTCTTTCTAAACAAGCTTCTAAGAGGTTAGGTGTTCTGAGGCGCCCTCAGAATTTCTTCATTCCACCCCAGTTGCTTTCTCTTTTTCGTGGTATTGTTCTCCCCTGTAAGGAGTATGCATCACACATCTGGGGTGGTTTTCCACTCATATACCTCGCTTTGTAAAGGTAGAGTCTATGGCTTTTCGTCTTATCAACTCTTCTGCTCTTACTAATTCTCTCCAATCTCTTTCTGCCCTTCGAATTGTTGCGTCACTCTCTCTATACTATCGCTATTACAACGAATACTGCTCTTCTGAACTCTCCCTTCGTATACCTCCTCCATTGAGAAGGGTTCGTGGTACACGCCTTTCTACACAGTCTTATCCTTTTTCTGTCCAACTCTCCGACCCCAGACTTAACCGCTACCTGAAATACACTCTCTTCATCTTTTTCCCAACTTCCTATGACTTACACAACTTTAAGCGCCTTGTATCGGGACATGTCGTCCTTTTATATTGATCTTATTTCTGACTTACTCACTAACTTTGGTGATAATTTAGTAGGCCTCCGGCCTTTGCCCACCAGAGGTAATATAAAAAAAAGAAAAAGAAAACATTACAAATTTTATAATTATTTTAAAAATGTGCTGACGTTTAACACCCTCTTCAAAAATAAATAAATAAATAAATAAATAAATAAATAAATAAATAAATAAAAAATAAATAAATAAATAAATAACAATAACAGAACGAAAACTTTGTAGGTACAGACAAGGTAACATCTTATTCTGTATATTAACTAGATGGGATATTGTGGATGGGAAAACTTATCCACAATGGATAATCTATTGTGGATGGAAAACGAAAGCGACTCAACGAATGAATATTAAGATAGTCGAATACATGAAGGAATACATTAGAGTCTAATAGTGGCATACCTTTGTCTTCAACCACCTTTTGACGAATTTGGTGCTATTCTTCCTACCCCGTATTCCTACACTTCATATGCTTAGGATTGTACTTTCTTCGAAAATTATAATTTTTGTTTTCTTTGCTCTTAAATGCCCAACTGTAACCTGCCTGTATTTCTCAAAATTTGTAATACAAATCTTGCACCATGTCTTGGTAAACAGTTTGATTCCTACCTATCAACTTCAATCCCCCTTGCTACTTCAAATATGAGTTCGTTCAATTGTGAAAAAGTAGTGGACCTATATCGAGTAGCTAGTTGAATATTTCTTTTATATCCTTAACATTAAAATATAGAAATAGCTTGAGTTTTAAAATCTTATTTAGCTTGACAGTGTACTGCCATCAAGAACTCTGATTGGTAATATTTTCGTTTTTCCCCCCCGAGTCCATTTTCGAAGCTTCACTGAATCTTTTACAGTGCTGGTGGAAGCCTAGAATTCATAATTTTCTCCTTACAATACTTATTCTTATATCTAATTTTCTTTCAGATCTTTCAATAATAAACTTCCACCGTTGACCTTTTAATTAAATCTATTAATAGTGATATTTCTGACAATTCTGTTATGTTTCATACCCTCCTCCATTTTACTAGCGATCTTCATTTTAGCACTTTCTCACATGTCCATTCTTAAGCCAGTGTCTCCTTTCATACTTGATCATTTTATTTCGAAAAGCATTGTAGATACCCCAAATAGTTTGTGCAAAGAGGATATCCAAGAGGAAACTGACTTTAGTTTCTTATTTTATTTTAAATTGGAACAAAGAAAGCAAGGTTGTTTTTAGTGCAGTAATAACTTAATTCCATTATGAATTTACCCAATGCAATCTATCACGCAACTACACCTTCAAAAAAACACGCCCTTAACCTTCTTCTTCTTGTAGGTGCTAGTTTCATTACTCGAGTGGATCCTAGGAAGAACCTCCCTAAAAATTTCCATTCTTGGATAGGACAATGCACGTGATGTGCAAACTTTTAATATTTATTAAAACCTTCTTCTGTTCTTAATGTTCCTTATATTCCTATTCCTTTTTACCTTTCCTGGAAGAATCACATTATTTTTTCATTAAATAAACACATAATAAATTGAATGTACTGCGACTCTTTAGGAAATTTTCACAATCACAGTTCCTTTTCCTGCGCAGGGTTTTCGTTCACCTTTTTCAATAGTTTTACTCATAAGGCCGCTTTTTGAAAAGGTAAAACTAAGATTTCGTCTTTTTTTTTTTTTTTTTTTTTTTTTTGTAAGAAAAGTAATATGATCTTTCCAAGAAAGATCACTTTAATTAAAAGAAACATCTAAAATGTTAAGAACAGGCAAAGGTTTGAGTTGTGTGTTTTCGAAGATGTCATAGCTGTGTGTAAGGTTGTGTCAAGTAGAGAGATAGAAGAACTGAGATTTTGAGGCATTGAAAACGACTGTTTTCTATACCTAATTTGAAATAAGAGAAAAATCAGAAGATAGTTGCTCCAAGGCCACCCTACTTCAAGTTGCCCTACTTCAGTCTGTGCTGAAAAATAGAGACCCCCCCCCCTTTCAACCCTCTAATTATCGTTCACTATCGTAACTACAGTTGTGAAAATGGTGCAACCGCATTTGAGTTTAAATATAAAAGGAGGGCTTTCATCTTTGCCTTTGTTTTGCAAATAGGCTAAGCAAAAAATATTAGAACATTACTCCATTTTGAAACTGTCAACAGTTTCGAATTTTACATGAAAACATAAAAATTAATCTGAAGCGTTTTTGTCCCATACTCTTAATATAACTAAATGATATTTCTGATCAACACTTCCGTCAAATAACATTTTTTCTGCGAGAAATCAAGAAGATTAAATGTATTGGTAAACTTTCAGGGTAATTAATTATCAAGTATTCAACACTACCGTCTACGTTTCCAGATGTTAAAATGCTTATATTTTATTTTTACCTATATCTATTAAATGTCCAAAGTTTAAGAGTTCTTTTAATTCAATTTCAAGATTGATTAAAAATTATTTGAGAAGTATTATGTTACATAAACGACTTTCTGAGATCGAAAAGTTATCAGCTGAACAAATTCTAGTTGGCATTGATGAACACACAATAATAGATAGTCTTGTGGATTCAAAAATAATGAAAATATCGACTTAATTTAATTATGCAAATATTAAATATTTTTAAAAAGTTCTTTAGAGTTTTTCTTCATTTATTAAAAGCATTTTTTCAGGAGGCCGATTTTAAATCTGTCAGCATGGACTCCACATCTTATAGCTACGGCACTGTCATCGTCCTATTATTTTAAACTCTTTTTCCTTCTAAAATTTTAAAATCAATCCTGAAAATGTGAAAACTTTTTTAATTCTTTAATTTTATCTCAGATCGACAGTACGGCACCTTTATGAAGTGTTCTTCTAGGGGTCTATCACTTCTCTCTTACTCTTGGTCTTTGATTTTATGTATTCCAGTGAATGTTTTGCCATTGCGCTGGACATTTCAAAAACTTTCAATGGAGTCTGGCACATAAATTCAGGTTCCAAACTTCTCTCTTTCATAACTATCCTTCCTTCTGTAACTTTCTATATGATTTCCTTTCCGGTCATTATATAGATGGTGTTGTAGACTGCCACTGTCCATCCATTAAACCTATCAACAGAGATGTTCGACAGGGTTGTATCCTATTTCCAACTACTTTTCATTAACGACCTTTTTCTTTTTTAATTAAAAGGTACTGGTCTTTCAGAAGAGGGGAATTTTTTAGGAAGTTTCTTCCTCAAATTCGCCTGAGGGATCGAATCGCCTCCTTCAATCACGTGAGTTAATCACTTTACCTTTCTATTCTTTTGCTGACGATTCCAAACTTCATCAATTCTTTCATTCTTGAAATGGCCTAGGAAAAACTGATCTCAGATATTTTTTATTAAAATATTATTCATAGATGTGCTGGAGAGGGTTGAAGGAGAAGGTATAGATCCGGAATCGTTTAAGGTGGAATTGGCGGAAAAAGTTAATCACTTTACCTTTCTCCAACTACTCATATAATATATATATATATATATATATATATATATATATTATATATATATATATATATATATATATATATATATATATATATATATATATATATATATATATATATTAATTTTATTTTTATTTTAACTCTAACACCATATCCTGCATGACGCAGGGTGGTGTCGATTGCAGAAACTATTCATATTTCTGCAACCGTTACGTGGGAAGAAAGAAAAATGGTTAAAAATGGTTCGCAGCCTTCTAGAACCATACGAAGAACTATTCATTTCCTCATCTTGTTCGAACTAACCATCCTTTATCGAACAGAAGTTATCTAGAAGAAGTTTCAATAATTTCCAATTCTAAACGTTTATAGTTGAATGTTATTTAAAAGAACCTATTTAAAAATTTTGTTGCTTCACAAATTATTTAAATTTAAAATTATTTAAAAGACCTAGCTCGAAAATTTTGTTGCTCCTCTTGAATTTGTTGAAATATTAATTTTGAATTAACTTATATTATTGATTTAATTTCAAATATTAAATTCAATAAAATTTTTTAAATATTTTCTTAGATTCCTAATATTTTTTCATTTAATTTTAAAGGGAGAATCCAATCTTAAAAAAAAAAATAAAATATTATTATTGAAACGTGTGAGCTGAAAATTTCAGTGTATATGCATTTCCCCCCGAAGTTCTACACTAATTTCTGACGTTTTTCTAAGTTTCTAGAGGTTTGTAAGTTATTTGGACGCAAAGTTTTTAAAAAATGAATAGCGTGGTCAAACCGTTAGTTCACATGAGCTGAAAATTTAACTGAATAATCTTAACTCCAATTTCTTGGATTAGTGGGAATACAGAGTTTTGATATCACGTCTAGAAAAAAAGATATAAGTACTTAAATATTTTTTTTTTTTAATTTTTTTTTGAAAAAAAAAATTCGAAAAATCTACCCTTCCGGACAAAAATATAATTAAAAAAAAAAAAAAAGCTACCTAATAATTTTTTATTTTTGGATATTGTTTAGTGAAAGGACAGACAGGGCTTCAACTTTTATTTAGTGCATTATTAAATGCTATTTGTTTGAAGCGAGATATAGCTTCTCAAAGTTTGGGAATTTTTGAAATTTAGTCAAAAATGGACCATATTTGAGAGGCCATATCTCAAACCAACGAATAACATTGAATAAAGTATAGAGAAGAATTTGTAGCCCCGTCCCTCCCCCATATACCCACCAAAAATAAGAAATGTTACATTTTTTTTTCTCCGAAAAGGTGCATTAAAAAAAAAAAAAAAAAAAAAAAAAAAATTCGACAGTTGGTCAGTTTTAGGCTTATAACATTTTTCCTAAAACTCAGGGAACAAAACTCTACTAGAAGGTTTTAAATAACAATCTGGATTCACTTCGTGCATTCAGTCTCCTTTCTTCGGAAGACTTCAGTTCTTTAGATTTCTTTCCAATCCATTATCTGGCTCTTCTCTTTTCTTCTTTCCCAGCTGCTTCTAACGCGTCCGATCTCGACAGCAGTCATTATATATATATATATATATATATATATATATATATATATATATATATATATATAATATATATATATATATATATAGTAGAGAGAGAGAGAGAGAGAGAGAGAAGAGAGAGAGAGAGAGAGAGGACGTAGGGCCGTCCGGAGTGATAGGATGGTCTAGACCATTCCGTTCACTCCGTTGCCCTTTGGTTCGTTCCTTTTCGCGTTTCACCTTCTCAGAGGGTCTCTAGTGTACCTTCGCCTCATACTGAAGTGTCTATGCTCCAACTACCTCTCCACCCTATTTCTTCACATGTTCCCACAAATTTACAAGCGCTTACTCTTACATTACCTTTATAAAACAAAACAAAATGGCGAAAATCAGAGCTGCCTCGGAGACGCTTTGAGGAGCGGCATCCAAAGAATGCCTCTCATCCACCCCTCACCCCATCATCACTTGGGAGTTGGCGGCCTCTGATGATGGGGATGGTGCCGCCATGACCCGGCGACCGGCTTGCCCCGGTGCACGGTGTTCTTTCTTCATTAATTTCTGTAACATTTGCGGTCTTTTTTCTAATTTCCCCTTTGTCGAACACCATCTCTCTTCTTCTAAACCTCATCTCTTGTTTCTAACCGAAACTCAGGTGATTTAGTGTGCTGACAGCAAACCTTATTCTGATACCTCCTACTGTCTCTATCCTCAATTTTCAGCCAAAGGCGGGCGCAACGATGTTATTTGCTCTCGTGTCTCTAATTTGGAGTCTCCTGAATTCTCTACTTTATGGCTTAAACTCTCTTGCACTTCTACTACTAAATTTATTTGTTCTGTTTATTTATCTCCTAATTCTACTGACTATCCAAATTTCTTCGACTATTTAAACTCCAAAATAGAGCACATTCTCTCTTCTTCTCCTTTCACCGAAATTATCGTTTTAGGTGATTTCAATGTTCACCACCGCCAATGGCTTACATCTAGTTCTCATGATACAGCTGGTGAACTCGCCTACAACTTTTCTATCCAGAACAACCTTGAGCAGTTGATGCAACTCACTACCCGTATCACTGACCGTCTTGGTGATGAACCCTACATACTTGATCTTTTCCTTACTTCTTATCCTTCTCCTTATACTGTTAAACTCTTTCTTTCTCTGGGTTCATCCGATCACCTTCTTATCTCTGTATCTTGTTCTGTCTTTTCAAGTCTTCCGCAAAAACGGCCCCCGCCTTCGGCGAGGAGACTTTTGTGGCACTTCGGTGCTGCTAACTGGTCTGACTTGCGGTTGTACTTTTCTGATTTCCCATGGAATGATTATTGATTTCGTGGGAGGGGTCCCTCGGAGTGTGCTGAGCGTATAACCGAGGTGATTCTCTCTGGCATGGAGGCGTACATTCCATATTCTTTCCCTTCTACTAAACCTAACAAACGTTGGTTTAACTCTACTTGTTCTCGCGCTATCCACCGTAGAGATGCTGGCTTCAGAGATTACCGTCGTCTTCAAACTCCTGTAACTCATTCAATTTATATTTCATCCTGGAATCGTGCAAAATCTATTCTTCGAGAAACCAAAAACTCTTTTCTCCGTCGCAAATGCAATAATCTTTCTGGTTCCTCTTCCCCTCTTCCTCTCGCCCTTTCTGGCATTTTTCAAAAAAAAAAAAATGTTAACTCTAACTTTGCTTCTTCCTCTTTCCCTCCTCTAGTTTCTTCTGATGGTACAACTACCATTTTACCTTCTACTAAAGCTGAACACTTCGCTCATACTTTTGCCTCTATCTCTACCTTAGACAATTCCGGAGCCATTTCTCCTCCTTCAACCCCCTCCAACTCATTTATGCCTAACATTGTAATTTCTTCTAAAGATGTCATATCTGCTCTCTCTGAGCTTAACACTAAGAAGGAGTATGGTCCTGATGGTATTCCTCCTGTAGTTCTCATTACTTGTGCTTCCGAGCTTGCACCCTGCCTCGGTAAACTATTTCGTATTTGCCTTTCTACTTCGACCTTCCTCTCTTGCTGGAAAGTACGCTCATTCAACCTGTGCGAAGAAGGGGGACCCCTCTCAGCCCTCTAACTATCGTCCTATTTCTTTAACCTTCGTTCTTTCTAAAGTTTTTGAATCTATCCTTAACAGGAAAATTTGGAAACACCTTAATTCTTCTAATCTTATCTCTGATCGCCAGTATGGCTTTCGTTAAGAACGTTCTACTGGTGATCTTCTTTCCCTACTTCCTGACTCTTGGTCCTCCGCTCTTTGGGGTTTCGGTGAATCTTTCACTAGTGGCGCTAGACATATCGAAAGCTTTCGATAGAGTCTGGCACAAAGCTTTGATTTCCAAACTTCCCTCTTCCGGAATCTATCCTTCTCTCTGTGACCTCTCTAATTTCCTTTCCGGTCGTTCTATAGCAGCAGTTGTAGACCGCCACCGCTCTTCCTTTAAATTTATTAATAGTGGTGTTTCTCAAGGATCTGTCCTTTCTCCAACTCTTTTTCTAATTTTCATTAATGATCTTCTCTTTATTACTTCGTCTCCTATACACTCCTATGCCGATGACTCCACCCTTCATTACTCCTTTCAATTTGAAAGACGTCCCTCCCAACAGCAGCTGATAGATTCAAGAAGGATGGCCTTGGAGCAACTGACCTCTGATCTTTCTCGTATTTCAAATCGGGGCAGAGAAAGCATGGTCGTTTTCAATGCCTCAAAAACTCAATTCCTCCATCTATCTACTCGACACAATCTTCCACACAACTATGATATCTTATTCGAAAACACTCAACTCAAACCTTCATCTGTCCTCAATATTATGGGTGTTTCTTTTTTTGTGATCTTTCTTGGAAAGATCACATTATTTCTCTCTCTAAACAAGCTTCTAAGAGGTTGGGTGTTCTGAGTCGGATTCGTGGTTTTTTTACGCTACCCCAGTTGCTTGCTCTGTATAGGGGTGTTTTCCGCCACTGTATGGAGTACGCCTCTCACATCTGGGGTGGTTCCACACATACAGCTATTCTCGAAAAGGTGGAGTCTAGGTCTTTTCGTCTCATCAATTCTCCTGCTCTTACTAACTCTCTCCAGTCTCTTTCTTCCCGTCGAATTGTTGCATCACTTTCTCAATACTATCGCTAATACAACGGACATTGCTCTTCTAAACTCTCACGTTACATAGCTCCTCCATTGAGAAGGGCTCGTGCGATACGACTTTCTACACAGTCTCATCCTTTCTCTGTCCAATTATCCGACGCCAGACTTAACCGCTATGCTCACTCTTACATGTACTCTACTGGTAAAGTCTGGAACACATTCCCTTTATCTGTTTTCACAACTTCCTTTGACTTGCACACTTTTAAACGCCGTGCATCGGGCCACGTTGGTAATTAGCGACCAGATTCCGAACGTCCCCAACTCTGGTGGAATTTGGTAGGCCTCCGGCTTTTGCCCACCAGAGGAGACAAAAAATAAAAAATAAAAAAAAAATAAAAAAATAAATATATATATATATATATATATATATATATATATATATATATATATATATATATATATATATATATATATATATATATATATATATACGAGTATATTGTAGTTAACATGGCACTTTCGGAAGGAAAAAGTGCCATCGGCCTTTGATTTACAATTGCAAATCTAGCTCGACCAGACCAGCCTAAGTCTCTTTCGCAAGGCCATTTTCTACAATGCTGCAAGCCCAGGCTCCTTCCAGACTCCCTTTGGTGGGTAAAGAGCCCCACCCTGGAGAGTATGCCGCCCTTCTTAGGGGATTGGTGGCATAGCCACATTCTTACCCCCCTTTTTGGGGGTTTAACCACACCCGGTGAGATACACACCCTCACCAGAAACCTCCTACAACTCCCCCCACCCCTACCCCCTTTGGCGGGTGGTTTCTTAGCCACAGAATCCAATTTTTTCAGTCTCTTTCCTGACTCCTTTTTGAGGGTTCAACTACACCAGGAGGGGTATACATCCTCCCCCCCTCTCCCACTTTTGTGCCTCTTTACTGGCCCCTTTTTAAAGATTCAGACACATCTCGGAGAGATATTCTCATCCCCTTACACCTTTTCCCTTTCCCTTTCCCCTCCCTAATGGCGTAGCCTGGTACCCTATTTTTCTCAATCTTACCTTTGAGCATTTACTATTATTCATACTTCTTCTCTGAAATTATTTTCGAAGCATAGCCTCCAAGTTGTGGGGTTCTTTCGGGAGATACTATCCCTCTACCCGTAATAAACTGATTCTTAAGTCTAAATTGATGTTCCGTATCTTACCAACCTCCTTTTAGACGGATCCTCTCAACCAATCAACAGTTCACAGCCCTTTCCCTGCTTCTTCCTGGTGGATTTCCTTGACGAACACGGAGGCACGTGATGCAACAACCCTACCGTCTTTGAGTGCCGAGAGGTACAAAACCTTCCTCTATCAGGTGATCTCGTATTTATCAGTCGCCTATATCCTAAGGCTTCAAATACTGTATTCGATAATTGCATATAATACATAATAATTCCAATAATATATCCAATATATATATATATCCAATAATATGGAATAAAAATATATGTATAGTGAAATAAAATATAAATGCAAAGAATGTACAGTGGATTAGAATGGAATAAATAAATAAATGTTGGGAAAAATTAAAATTTTGAAATTTGCAAAATTGATGTACATTACTTAACGGATAATTTTACTTACTCTTACATTAGAAAAGCTCTCTTAGTTTAGTGGACTTCTATTCATAAGGAAAGGCGTTAGAATCCTTCTCCGGACAAATTTGAATTCTGGGTTTTTGATGATTATTTACATTTGAAATGGTAATGGAAGTTATTATGTATTATATGCGATTATCGAATACAGTATTTGAAGCCTTAGGTTATAGGTGACTGTGATAAATACGAGATCATGTGATATTCTCTATAACAAAGAAAAAGGCTTTGTGCTTCTCGGCATCCAAAGACGGAAGGGCTGTTAAGATACATGCCTCCGCGCACGTCAAGGAAACCCACAAGGAAAGAGCAAGGGTTTGGTTGTGGGCTGGGTATTGGTTAAGAAGAGTCTTCTAAAAGGAGGTAAGTAAGATATGAAACATTCAGTTAGGCTTAAGAATCAGTTTGGGAGGGTAGGGGGGGGGTAGTAACTTCACAAAGAATCCCACAATTTGAAGGTTACGCCTCCAAAATAATTTAAGAGAAGAAGCATGAATGGCAGTAAATGTTCAAATGGCATCAGAAAAGAGATCGAGAAAAATAGGTGGCAGGCTACGCCATTAGCCCCTAATGGAGGGGAGGAGGTAGGAAATAGGTGTAAGGGAGATGAAAATACCTCTCCGAGGTGTAGCTGAGCCCTAAAAAAAGAACCAGAAAAGAGGCTGAAAAGTAGGATACTGGGGTTACGACACCAACCCCCAATGGAGGGCAGCAGAAGGAGGGTCTGGTGATGTTGTGTATCTCTCTGGGTGGAATTGAACCCTCAAAAAAGGGGTCAAGATAGTGCCTGAAACTGAGGTGCTGTGGCTACGCCATCAACTCTCTAAGGGGGAAATACACTCCGGAGTGGGGTCCCTAACCCACCAAAAGAGGGTCGGAAAGGAGCTTGGGCTTGCAACATTGCAGAAAATGGCTTCACGAAAAAGCGTGAAGCCTGCCTGCTCAATCTAGATTTGTAATTGCAAATCAAAGACCGATGGCATATATATATATATATATATATATATATATATATATATATATATATATATATATATATATATATATATATATATATATATATATATATATATATATATATATATATATATATATATATATATATATATATATATATATCCAGCAATAGCGTCATAGAAACGGTTAGAACTTAGAACATTTGAGCAAAAAAAATAAAAAAAATCATTTCACAATTATTATAAGTTTCAGAAAATAGGATACCTCACCATTTTTTATCCCTTTTTTTTCTCTCTTTTTTTTCTACCAAACTCTTGGGGAAATGCATATTGAACAGATTTTTGAAATCTATTTCTGAAAAAAGTTGTGAGGTGAAATATTCGGACATAACATTTTTAAATTTTATTTTTTATTTTTTATTTTTATTTTTTATTTTTGTTACCTCAAAACTTTTTTTTAGAGATAGATATAAAGATAAAACTGGGCAATAATTTTTTTTTATTAATACCATTTTTACGGAGTTCTTAAAAATTTGGGCCAGACAGGTCAAGCAATTCAAAAATTATATTTAAAAGAGTGAAGATGAATGTATCTCCGAAACCTTTATGTGAAAAGAAATTTGAAAAAAGGGCCAAAACACGTATCTTCTCCAATGGACATCATGTTTCAATTTTTGTACCATCTGTAGTAAAAAATTTTATTCCACAAAATCTATTTTAACCAAAATTTTAATTTAAGGAAAAAAGTTGCTGATGTTTGGGACGAGATATAATGTCGATGATTTTGGCGACTATTTTTTTTGTTGAAATTGTTTGTCAGCGTTTCGGCTTTTTTTTTTCACCTATTATCAACTTTTCACAGCGATATTATGAATGCATGACTGGCAGGGAACGGTATCCCGCTGCAAAGTGGGAAGAACGGGGCTGAACACCACACCCAGCGGGTCCCTCAATTACCTACCTGTATTATGAATTATATATATATATATATATATATATATATATATATATATATATATATATATATATATATATATATATATATATATATATATATAGTGAGGGGTGCGCCCCCTCCCGTTGAGGAACTCCATACTTCTCCTGCAGTGCTTTTATCGTATAGCAGTAGATATTACAGGGTCATATGAAAAAAAAATGAAAACTTGAAATAGGTCTAAAAATGTGGAGAAAATAAAATTTATTTCCTGATAATGAGTCGAGTCTGAAAGCTCCATGGATACGTTGCTACAGTCCTTAAAGACTTTAATAAGGTCTTGAAAAAAAATATTCTATTTGAAAAAATATGATTTTTTTTTTTTTTTTTAATTTAAAATTTTTAATTGATGTCTATTTTTTTTTATATTGAAGTGAGCATATGACGACATAAAAAGATTCTGTTTAAGCATATGTATGTTTAAAAAAGATAAGGAAGATTAAGAGAATCCAGAGTAATAATAAAAATAATATTTTTAAAAAAAGTGAAGAAAAAAAAAAAAACGATTAAAAAAATGTTTTTTTGCATCATATATATATATATATATATATATATATATATATATATATATATATATATATATATATATATATATATATATATATATATATATATATATATATATATATATATATATATATATATATATATATATATATATATATATATATATATATATATATATATTATACTCAGCACCATATCCCGCATGAAGCAGGGTGGTGTCGGTTGCAGAAAGTATTCATATTCCTGCAACCGTACATGAGAAGGGAGAAATACTGGCTAAAAGGTTTCCCAGCCTCTTGAACCATAATTATGATTACGCCAATAAATCCAACACTTAACCACTGTACCACTATATATATATATATATATATATATATATATATATATATATATATATATATATATATATATATATATATATATATATATATATATATATATATATATATATATATATATATATATATATATATATATATATATATATATATATATATATATATATATATATATATATATATATATATATATATATATATATATATATATATATATATATATATATATATATATATATATATATATATATATATATATATATATATATATATATATATATATATATATATAGCTAGGGCATTCTAAGACCGCAGCTTGAAAAGACCATAAAAATGAAGAATATTTATTAGTTTATCTTAAGATTTTATTTAAATAAAACAATAATAATAAAATATTGAAATTAAAAAAAATTATTAATTATTATTATTATTATTATTATTATTATTATTATTATTATTATTATTATTATTATTATTATTATTATTATTATTATTATTATTATTATTATTATTATTATTATTATTATTATTATTATTATTATTATTATTATTATTATATTATTATTATTATCATTATTATTATTATTATTATTATTATTATTATTATTATTATTATTATTATTATTATTATTATTATTATTATTATTTCCATCATTGTTTTAATACCAGTGTTTCTCAAAATTCTTAGCAATGTTGACATGCTTTTTTTTTAATTATAATTGTTTTTACTATTATCATTATTACTAATTTTATCTGATGTTTATATTTTAATTAGAATGGTTATTATTCCTTTTGTTTTATTATCTGAATTATATTAGTATTTACTTATTATTAAATAAATTTTAAAAATTTATTTATCTATTAAATTGTATTTAGTAGTATAGGACTTACTATGTTATTATAAATTGTAAATTACTTGTATAAATGTTACTCTTCCAAAATGTTTATTTGATCAATTCGATCCCTCGTATAATTCCTCGGAAATAACTTCCTAGAAAGTTTCCCTCTTAGGGAAAAAAAAAAAAAAAAAAAAAAAAAAAAAAAAAAAAAAAAAAAAAAATCTGATAATTCACCATTAATTAAAATCCCAAACAAATCATTTTATATAAAATATCCTCCATTGAAAAAAATAATATTCGGTTTGGGATTACAGTACTTTACATTGATTTTTTAAAACTATGCCTAGTCCCATATGATGTAGAACGCCTCCTTTGAGGAGTAAATGAAGAGTGCAACATAGTTTGTGATCGATCTAATTCAAATGCTCATAAAAGGAAATAAACAAAATATGTGGGGTTAATATTTCACACCTAACCTAATCTAACCAAACTTATACCTAACAAATCTGACTTTTTGAAAGAAAGGGATTTGAATCTTAATAACGACTGGTGCTAACTTAGTGTCACTTTTGACTTTTCGTAGAAGGATTGGGGGTGTTGACCCCTTGGCACCCTCTCTACATTCGAATCCCGAATGGTCCATTAAGTTAGGGTGGAGGCGGAAAGAAAATTACATCATTTGTTTATTTAATTATTTATTTATTTTATTTCTTCGAATTAGGAAGAAATTATTTGACTATCGTTTAAAACTAAAAATAAAAACGAGGAAATGGAGAGTCAACAAAGGAAGGCTTTTCAAAATGTACGTGTGAATGTTCGACGCTCTTACAATCGCTTCCTATTTGTGTGCATTTTATTGTGTTATACATAACGTAATCAATAATAATCTCTACGAATGTACTCAAATACCCCTCATTCGTGTGTATGGATAGAATCTCTCTCTCTCTCTCTCTCTCTCTCTCTCTCTCTCTCTCTCTCTCTCTCTATATATATATATATATATATATATATATATATATATATATATATATATATATATATATATATATATATATTATATATATATATATATAATATATATATATAATAAATATAGATATATAATATATATATATATATATATATATATATATATATATATATATATATATATATATATATATATATATATATATATATATATATATATATATATATATATATATATATATATATATAGCACTTAATATTTAGATCCTCATATATTATATTAATAATAGGTTAAAGTGTATGAAATAAAAAGAAAATATATATATGGGTGTGTGTGTGTGTGTGTATGTATATGTGTGTGTGTTTGCGGATTACGTGCATTTAATTAATAATGCATATTTATGTCAAATGCTTTTGATGTAATAGAGAAGAAGGAGGAAGATCAGCGGAAACCTCTTATTAATATTGGCCTTTTAGAGTGCCGTATATATATATATATATATATATATATATATATATATATATATATATATATATATATATATATATATATATATATATATATATATATATATATATATATATATATATATATATATATATATATATATATATATATATATATATATATATATATATATATATATATATATATATATATATAGAGATAGAGAGATAGAGAGAGAGAGAGAGAGAGAGAGAGAGAGAGAGAGAGAGAGAGAGATAGAGAGAGAGAGAGAGAGAGAGAGAGAGAGAGAGAGAGAGAGAGAGAGAGAGAGAGAGAGGTTCAAAGCTTTAATTTTCTCTCACTGCAATTTGTTCTATTATTACAATATTTTGAGTATTGTATTTATAAACTATATAAAACAATTTTATTTTCAAATTTCCTTTTCACTTACACGTTTTTTTAATTAAACGCCATGTATCGGGACATGTCGGATTTTAACTTGATCAGATTTCCGGTATTTCCACAACTCTGGTGGAAATTAATAGACCTCTGTCTGGGCTTTGACCACCAGAATGATGATTAATTTAAAAAAAAAAAAAAATAATAGTTTCTGAACAATAAGTTTTTAAATTTTAATTCATATTTTCGTCGTATATTTTTGGCTGCAAAATGCAACACTTACACCATACCATCACCAACATCCACACCTACACCCCATATATATATATATATATATATATATATATATATATATATATATATATATATATATATATATATATATATATATATATATATATATATATATATATATATAT
The DNA here is from genome assembly GCA_009176605.1 of Armadillidium nasatum. NCBI lineage: Eukaryota > Metazoa > Arthropoda > Malacostraca > Isopoda > Armadillidiidae > Armadillidium > Armadillidium nasatum. Next base: position 46,903 of record SEYY01018556.1, on the reverse strand, counting down.
ATATATATATATATATATATATATATATATATATATATATATATATATATATATATATATATATATATATATATATATATATATATATATATATATATATATATATATATATATATATATATATATATATATATATATATATAATATTTTTTGAACTTACCATATTTTATTTTCAGTTGTAATTACTCTGTAATTGCACCCTTAATTAACAATTTTCTTCTTTTGACTACTAAAATGAGTAGCACGGGCTAAGACACAAATGAATTTGAGCCAACCACTAAAAATATTTTTTTTTTTACTCTCTTAGTCTACCTTTTCACCTTAATAGAACGAGCGATATGCAGATGAATTATCTGTTCGACCTCCTTTTATAGCATCGTTAGATTGGTGAACTTATCGAAATTGCTAATAAAAACGATGTTCAATTTTAACTTTCCCACTGATTTATTCATCATTACAGTCTCGGTATACTTCCCGTTCAGCGTCACTCATGAATAGAACAATAATTACGTGTATAAAAGTTGCTCCTCCAAAATATTACGATCTTTATTGTCATTGGTTTACGATGGCATCGGCTTTTAAAATGACTGACCTTGTCTCCAAATCTTTTTTGGTATCTCACAGGGTTCATCGCCGCGAGCTGGTCACTGCCCTCTCAGAGAGAGAGATGAGACCATAAATCTAGCGCATGGCCATACCCATTTTGACAGTTATTTACGAAATCATCATACATTCTTCGTATAATAAAGAAAAGCCTCCCCCTAATCGTATATCTGCCCCCCCCTTCTCTTTCTTTTCTTTCTCTCTGACATCCTTTCCCTCCCCCATTTCTCCCTTGTCCCCACTTTTCTCTTTTCAAGGCGTTTTACGTGAAGAATGTGTTTAAACTGTATTATATAACTAACACATTAATAATAATTAACAATAGGGGTCGTCACACTTGCATAAATCATTTGTTTCGTTAAAAGATTGTACTGAAGTATCTTTATTTGTCTGTTCCCTCCCTATCGAGGTTACTGTACGAATTTCATATATATATATATATATATATATATATATATATATATATATATATATATATATATATATATATATATATATATATATATATATATATATATATATATATATATATATATATATATATATATATATTAACTTGGTCACTTCGGACACATCCTATATTTTTAATCAGACAATTTTTAAACAGTTGGATGGTGCTGCGATGAGTTCGCTTTTTGGTTCTATCCTGCATGGGTGATTTCTTTATTAATCATCTAGAGAAATCTTATCTTTCTCCTTCCTCTAATACCTCCCTCCCGGGTTTCTATAAACGTTATGTCGACGATATTTTTTGCCTCTTCACCTCTGTCGAACATGCTCATATGTTCCTCTCTGATATCAATTCTTTACACCCAAATATTAAATTCACAATAGGATCAGAACAGGGACACACACCTTATCATTTCTGAATGTTTCAATCACCAGAACTTCTAATGGATATATTACTTCTGTCTTTAGAAAACCAGCATTTACTCCGACCATCTCAAATTTTTATAGTTCGTCCCCTAAAAAATACAAAGTAAATTTCATTCTCACATTTCTACACAGAGCATAAAACATTTCATTCACACACCATGTCTTGCACAATGATCTCAAATTTCTACTACAATTTTTTACTCACCATAATTTTCCCAATAATTTAGTAACCAACCACATATTTCGTTTCTTACAATCTAAATATCAACCTATCACTCCTATTCTCTCTGTTAACAAGAAGATCATTTATTTTTATTTTCCCTACTGTGATACTTCATCTATCACTATGACGACACAATTAAGGAACACAATTAAGGAATCTACTCTCAATTTTTTCCACATATAGAATTTCGCTTCACCCATTCCTCTTCATTTAAGATTTCTTCTTTTTTCACTTATAAGTCAGTTCCACCTTTCCCTTTCAGGGCTTCTGTGGTGAATAAATTTTCCTGTCCCTTGTGCTCAAAGAGCTATATAGGTTCCACAGTCAGACTTCTCCGGGAACGAATTTGTGAGCATCAAGGACTTTCTTCCCGTAGATCCCTTCCTCTCACCTCACCTCCACTTTCCAATACTAGAAACCACACTCAGATTTGCCACAGCTTCCTATTGTACAACATTTTTCAATCATGGACTCTCATCCACATGAGTCTTCACTTCACATTCTGGAATCCTTTTACATTCACAAATTGAATAACCATCAAGCAGCTACACTTTTACATATCGCTATCAAAATTTGTAGTTTGATTTCCACTTTGGTCACATGATTTCATTAATTTTGCTGTTGCTATCCTCGATGTACTGAACTGACAGGTACTCTGAACGTACGTATGTATGTATGTATATATGTATGTGTATTTATGTGTATGTGTATGTAAGGGTCTATGTGTGTATGCATGTCTATTGTATGAATATGGGAATCATGTATATGTAGATGTAATGTTGATGTATATGAGTAATTAAATCAGAATATATATATACGTTTTAAATGATAAGAAGTTGTTCCTACTTTGTTACTTTGACTTAGAACTACTTTATGTATATATGGGCTTCCCAGTAATAGGGCGTTTTCAGTTTGATACTTTTCCACACAAACCAAATTAGTATGTTTAGATTGTAGCTGATACAGTGTGCACGCATTTATTTCTTCTCAACTGTGTTTGAGTGAACGCTGATATAAGTTTTGTTAGTCTCTAGTTGAATAACAAGAGTTTATTTACTTATAATTATCAAATCAGTACTATTATGAATTCATTATAGGTTTAACGTGACAATGGGGGAGAGTTAGAGTGCATATAATTATTTATCCTAAATTTTTGTTTGGTCTCTTAAGGAGATATAATGTAGTATTTATATATGTTCTTATTTGTATTATGTTTTATTATTGCTTATTGTAAATTTTCTATTTCTACTTTTGTCTAATTGCATTTTCTGTCTTGATTCCACCAACTCTTGATAATGACTACAGTTGGTATAGTTGAAACGTTGAATTATTTTATAAATATGAACGTGATAAAGATCTTTAATTCATGAGTATACTTCATTCATTTTTTGCCATACTTTTCTTGATTATATTATATATATATATATATATATATATATATATATATATATATATATATATATATATATATATATATATATATATATATATATATATATATATTATATATATATATATATATATATATATATATATATATATATATATATATGTGTGTAAAATTCGATGAATAACAAATATAAAATAATACTTAAGATTTAAAATATAAAATTGGACAAAGTTTCGACCCCAAAACACAAGACCCTCAATCAGGACCTGCAAAAAGAAACCGACGATAGTAATTGCCTCTCGTCTTACGAACTCTACTGGATCTGAATGAGGTCCTTGAGTTTTTGGTAGTTACTTTGCTCCCAATTAAGCAATCTCTCTTTCTGTGTATGAGTGTGTGCGTTTGCTTTTCCTGGGAGACGTGAAAACTTTTTCGATTTTTGGAAGAACGGATTTTATTTGCCTAGGAGAGCGAGTACATTTAGAGAGGGGAAGAGAGGGAGATTTCATGAGGCAAAACTACGGTTCAAATATAAAATTCGCATTCCAGATACATACGAGGGACTCATAGAAGCCGGATAACGTTATCAAATTTTATGATTCACATATTAATAAGAAAGTAGGCCATTAGAAATCAATACCTCTTTCTCTGACTTAAGATGAAATTCGTTTAAGAAAGAGCAAACAAATTTCCTTAAAATTTGTTTGCTCTTTCTCTGACTTAAGATGAAATTCGTTTAAGAAAGAGCAAACAAATTTTAAGGAAATATTTTTTTACTAACAAATAAAATCGCTCTAATTTGTTCTGCGAAATTAGTGATTACAAACGTAGGATAAATTGTTTGCAAATTATATCATTTTGAATACAAAATATCGCTCCTGCGAATTTGTACTTCCTGTATTATATATATATATATATATATATATATATATATATATATATATATATATATATATATATATATATATATATATATATATATATATATATATATATATATATATATATATATATATATATATATTACAAAGGTGTTACAGGACCTCACCGACAACAACTTGTAGGTCAATAAGACATACAGAGATGAACACTTTTTTTAGATATATATATATATATATACCCCTCAACCAGTCGCCTCGAATTCTACGCATCGGGCGAGGTGCACGCCACGCCACGTAACATAGCCCCTGTTTGTTGGTATTCTGCTTCGTTTGTCTACAGGCATGTTTACTGGTTCGTCCGCGTATTGATAAACATAGACTACGAGTTGCATGAACTGACCGACATGATAATGTGTTTCGGCTAGGGGAAATGGACGAGAGGCTCGTCACATTTACGAGCAATGTTGTCCTAACAGGAGACATCCATTCCACAAAACCTTTGCTGCAATACATCGCCTCCAACGGGAAAGAGGCAACCTTCTTCCTCATCATGTCGGCGGTGGAAGGTGTATTGTGAGGGTATCGGTCTTTGAGGATGACGTAGTCGATCGATCTAGCGAGGCCAAGTCATCCGGCAGGCGCGCCATAGTCCATGTTTTGGGAGGATTCTGCGGGAATAAAACTTACATGTGTACCACCTTCATAAGGTTCAGTCCTTGGGACCAGGCGATAATGCACCTCCCATGCATTTTGTAGTGGTTCCTTCATCGCTGCGAAAATGATGCCGTCTCTCCACGCACGTGTTTTTCACAGATGAAGCTTACTTTACTCGTGATGGTTATTTTAAAAGCAGGAACAGTGACGTTTGTAACTATGCGAACCCACATGCGATTGCTGTTCGATATCACCAACAACGGTTTTCGATGAAAATATCTGGGCTGGAATTGTTAGTGACATTTGTTGGAACCTGTAATCCTGCCAACAAGGTTAAAGGACGCCGCGTACCTACAGACCATACTTCCGAACCTGCTAGACAACGTACCGTTTGCGGTGCGCCGACAACTCTGGTTCCAACATGATGGCGCCCCAGAACACTTCTATAGCGCTGATATTAACAGTTGACTTGGAGGAACATTGGATTGGACATGCAAGACCAGTTGCTTGTCCACTGCGTTCACCTAACCCAACGTAAATTGACTTTTTTCTTTGTGGACATGTCAATGGTATGGTATAAAATATATATATATATATATATATATATATATATATATATATATATATATATATATATATATATATATATATATATATATATATATATATATATATATATATATATATATATATATATATATATATATATATATATATATATATATATATTGCAAAATTATTGGTACATAATTTACCAGAGTAGAAAGGACAAAATAGGTACATTTTATATTATGCATGTGTCCGCAGATGCTTAATTTATAAGATAGTGAGTATAAACAAAGTTTATCTAATAATTATTAGGTAAATTTTAGCATAAAAGATAAGAGTAGGTATACTCAGTGGCTGCTCATCATAAAGGGCCACAGAGGCCCGGCCCCACCAGTAATTATTTAAAACAAATAAATTTCTTAATTGAAAATTACTTATTCTATTTTTATTTATTTAAAGAAAAAAAAATTTCACCGAAACACCGATGTGCGGAAGACCAAGAGTCATAACGAATGAAAAGAATATCACCAGCAGAAAGTTCTTTACTGGCGATCAGAGATAAGATTAAAAGAATTGCGGTGCTTCCAAATTTTCCTGTTATGGATAGATTCGAAAACTTTAGAAAGAAAAGTTAGAGAGTTGAGAGGGGTCCCCCTTCTTCAACACAGCATGAGCGCACGTTTCAACAAGAAGGGAAGGTGTAATAGAGAAACAGAGATGAAATAGTTTATCAAAGCAGGGTGCAAACCCAAAAGCACAAGTTTTGAGAACCGCAGGAGGAATACCATCAGGACCATACGCCTTCTTAATGTTAGGCTGAGATAAAGCAGAAATGACATCCTTAGAAGAAATTACAATATTAGACATAAACTGGTTGGAGGGGGAATAGCTTCGGAATCATCTAAGGTAGAATTAGAGGCAAAAGTATGAGCGAAAGTTCAGCTTTGGTAGGCGGTAAAACGGCAGTTGTGACATCAGAATATACTAGATGAGGGAATGAGGGAGAAACAAAGTTGAAGTTGACATTTTTTTCAAAATACTAGAAAGGGCAAGAGGAAGAGGAACCAGAGAGATTTACGACAAAGAAGAAATTTTGGTTTCACGAAGAATAGATTTTACACGATTTCGGGATGAAATAGAAGTTGAATGAGTTTCTGGGATTTGGAGACTATTGTAATCCCTGAACACAGCATCTCTGCGACGGATAGCACGAGAACAAGTAGTTAAACAAGGTTTGTAAGGTTTAGTGAAGGGAAAGAATATGGAATGTACGCCTCCTCTCCATACTGAATCACTTCGGTTATACGGTCAGCACATTCCGAGGGATCGCTCTCACGGAAGAATTAATCAATCCATGGGAAATCAGAGAAGTATATCGGCAAGTTTGACCAGTTAGCAGCACCGAAGTGCCAGAAACGTATCCTCACTGAAGGCGAGGGCCGTTCTTGCGGAGACTTAACAAGAAACGGAGATCAGGTGATCGGATGAACCCAGAGGAGAAAAGAGCTTAACAGTATAAGGAGAAGGATGAGTTAAGATCAACTATGTTGGGTTCATCACCAAGAAGCTCAGGGATACGGGTAGGGAGATGCACCGACTCCTCAAAGGTTTGTTCTGGATAGTAAAGCTGGATCATGAGAGCTAGATGAAAGCCATTGGCGGTGTTGAAGATTGAAATCGTCTAAAACGATGATTTAGGAGAAAGGAGAAAGAAAGAATAAGCTCTATTTGGAGTTTAAATAGTCGAAGAACTTTTTTATAATCAGCATAATTAGGAGATAAGACAGAAAAAGTAAATTTAGTAATACAATTCCAATAGAGCTTAAGTCATAAAGTAGGGAATTCAGAATACTGCAAATTACACGAGAACAAACAAAGTTTACTGTCAGCACTTAAAAGGATCCGAGTTTCGGTTAAGAACAAAGGATGAGATTTAGAATAGATGTGGTGTTCGACAAAGGGGAAATTAGAAGAAAAAAAAAGATTGAATGTTGCAGAAATTAATGAATAAAGACAGTGCACCGGGGCAAGCCGGACGAGAGTTCTTGGAGGTACCATCCCCATCATTGGAGGCAGTCAACTCCCAAGTGACCGTGAGGGGTAGATGGGGAACATTTTCTTTGGATGCCGCCCTTCAAGCAACTCCGAGGCAGCTATATGTTCCGCCATATTTGTTTTGCTTGAAAAATTAATGCATGGGTAAGCCCTTGTAAATTTGTGGGAACATGTAAAGAAATGGAGTGGATAGTGGGAGCATAGACACTCCTATATGAGAAGAGGGTACAACAAAAACACTCGGTGAAATGCGAAAAGAAACGAACCAAAGGGCAACGGAACGGTATAGTCCATTCTCTCGGAGGATTATGCCCAGTGGAAGGTACTTGCATCGCTTTGGAATGCGCTGTCTTTCCCCTATAAGAATTACAGAACGGTAGTTTGGTTTGACAAGATCTTGGATAAACTCATTCTTAAATTTAGTGTAGTATTAACTAGAAACTTATTTTGCGTATAAAACAAAATAAAACTTTAAAGTCGGCAACTACTTACATCTTAATTGCTTTGTTCCACTCGTTAAGAAAACCAGATAGATGGCAAAGACTGAACTACAATCCCACCAGATGCCTACTAAAAAAAAATTAATAATTATAATATTTTAGGCCCCAAAATTTTACCACCTCTTAAGCCGTCAAGGGTCAGCATAATCTTTCCTTGTGGGACGGTAGCATTTAACGTAGATGGAAGAGGTTAGAGATCTAAAGCAAATTAAGCCAACAGCAAAATAAAAAATAACACCATGAACAAAATAACACCAAATATCTATAAATATAGTAATGATGCTAAAAACCGACTAATAATGAAACTAAGCAAAAACAAAGACTAAAAATAAAAACCACAATAACAATTTATATGAAGCAGAAGAAAACTCAAAAACTAAAATACACATCTCGGAAAATACTCTCACGAATATCCGAAAGCTCTCACCAAGGGTGACAATAATAAACGGTAATAAAGTTTTCATATGTAGACAATTATCTTACATTAATAAACAAGAACGCTACAAGACAAATCAATATTCTTTTTTGTATACATTCTGAGATAGAAAGGCCGTTACTTGTAATACATAAATATTTCTTTCAATATTAATTTTATCATTTACTTTTGAAATTAAAAAAAAAAAAATTTTTTATTAAAAATACGCATCAGACACAAAACTACCTTTTCTTGCATAAATTAAGACCTTTTCCCACTTAAAAAAAAAAGATCATTGAATTAGTAGTCGAAAAATTAGAATACTATTAAACAATTAAAACCCCACAGGAAAATTAAAACACAAATTTTTAAAAAAGAGCGACGCTTTCGAAGGAATAACCGTCCTTCCTCTTTCAGGTTCAAGTTTTTCTAAAATACTATTAAGATATTTTTAAGTTCTTATAATTAATTTAGGTTAATAAAAATCAGTACAATTAATATAGTCATCTTATTTCATTCAGTTTAAAACATGGAAAATTATATTAAATATTAAAAATATCCTTATAATAACTATAAATGGATAAAATATTAAATATCATTGAGACAACACAACCTGAAAAATAAATATCAATATAATTCCATTAGTTAATGTATAAAATCAAAGCATATTAATGTTCAAATATTTTATCAAAACCACTCAGCTAAAACACCCGTACCTTCCCACTTAAAGCCCAATAAGAACAAACAAACGAACAAAAAGAAAAAGCAAATGACCGTTACTTAAAAGGCTAACGGTAATTTAATAATACTTATTAGAAAATCAGTCCCATAATCTCTAACAACAACAAGGGACTTAAATTAAGACTTCTTTACAATGAATCTGTACTAAGAGTTTAAAAAAGTGATAACGCTGCACATATGCGCCCCACAAAATCACCTCAAAGATAACGTTCTACATCTTTATTACACATCGTAAGTATTCTTAACGAGATTAAATTATTAAATTAAATGCCTAAAAGCCAATAAAAAATAACAGGGAGAATATAATTGGTTTTCCCCCACTCCTCAAAATAATAATAATAATAAACATAAAATTTAAAAAAATGTAAAATCCTGCGCATTTCTTTTGAAGTGTAAAATTATCCACATCCTATCCTTTTGTCAAATATTAGAAGCTAGTTTCAAAACCTCAATTGAAGTTTCAAACTTTAGAATAAAATTCTGATAACTCTGAATCAATAATAATAATAATAATAATAATAATAATAATAATAATAATAATAATAATAATAACACACACCTTTAAGAAGTATTTACCTTTTTAAGATCTTAAAAATTTCTAAAATAAAAAAATACATACCAGCACATATTTTCTATATACTGAGTAATTATTAACGTATATTTATAAGGTACACCTTTGGAATATTTTCTGCCTAATGTTTACCTTAATCTTTCTCTAAACCATTTATTTGATTTATAAACAAACAACACAAAACAATAAGAATGGAAAAATGTAAAGGTGTGAAAAACAATGGGGCGAGAACTTAGGGTGAGGTCAGAATCCTAATCAGAAACTTTGTGGCCAGACTCCGTAAGTTAAAACTAAAAGACAAAAGTAATGTAGTCATAAACGGAGAAGAACTAAATTATAAAAAATGTAAGTTCTAAAACATAGGCCTATCATTAACAATCCTTCAGAAATCAACCCTTAACCATCTAAAAATTACAAAACTCTTAACAACATTACATTCCCAGTCTAGATTTTAGGATAATGGATTAAAATCTCTATATTAGTTTAACAATAATTTTCCACTTGTGTAAAGTTATATTATTGATCTTTCTAGGTCCCATTGCCTTGAAAGTAAATATGGGCTAAAACTAATTATATATATATATATATATATATATATATATATATATATATATATATATATATATATATATATATATATATATATATATATATATATATATATATATATATATATAAAAGTTGGACAAAAATATGGAAACGCCTGGCAAATTCATGATGGTAATACCGCGTATGCGAAAGTGGGGTTTGTAGGTTGCACTGTCGTTTATGAGCAAGGAAACTGTTATTAGCTCGTCTACACATTTCACCTATCATTTGACGTCAATGAAGAGTTCTTTGCAGTGTGTTGAATGAGAGAGAGAGGAACGCTGCGTAAGGTTGTGATGAAAAATCAGAAGTCTACAGCTCTGAAGATTGTTGTCAAGCTGAATACCGTGCTCAAAAAACCCAATTAGCGCCAAGATAGCACAAAGGTAACTGCATAATCAAGGTTTGTATGGACGAGTCACCATTCGAAAATCAAACGCTGCTAATAGGAGACTGATGACAAATGCATGAAAACTGGCCAATGGAGCAATTGAAGATCATTTGGTCAGATAAGTCGAGCTTTAAACTCTTCCCAACCTCCAGACGAGTGTACGTCTGGAGAACGCCGGGCAAAGCTTACATTGCAGGGTGTTTGCAACCCACAGTGAAACACAGCAGCGGTTCAGTCATGATATAGGCGATCAAATCGTAGTTTACTGCCATACCTATTATTGTCCTGCAAGGTACTGTCACTTCCAAAGACTATGTAATCACTTTGGGTGACCAAGTCCATTCCATGGTACATTGTTTGCTCCCTAAAGGTGATGCTGTTTATCAGGACGACACAGCCCCTGTTCACACAACTAAAATCATCCAGGACTGGTTTACTGAGCACGAGGGTGAGGTTTCACATCTGCCATGGCCTCCACAATCGCCTGATCTCAATATTATTGAACCATTGTGAGCAGTGTTGAAGACAAATGTTTGAGTGCACTTTCCACCTTCAACATCATTAACAGAACTAGCTAAAGTTTTGCAGGAAGAATGGTATAAGATTCCCCAAAAAGTTAAATAGGACCACTATTAATCCATTCCTAGAAGATTGAAAGCAGTTTTATGACAAAGGTGGTTAAACGAAATATCAGTTAAGGTTATGTGTGATTGGTTGTTACCATATTTTTGTCCAACCAACGCATATATATATATATATATATATATATATATATATATATATATATATATATATATATATATATATATATATATATATATATATATATATATATATATATATATATATATATATATATATATATATATATCAGAATATACAGACCTAATTTACAAGAATTCTTCACACCAATCTGACAAGCATTGGTGACAATCCCTAGCTTGTTTACTATTTGCTCCTGCTGTGTCCTTAATCCAGTCAATGAACAATTCTTCATTCTTCTTCAGCACAAGAAATTGTCCCAGGACTACATAAGCCTAAGTAAAAATTACATATATATATATATATATATATATATATATATATATATATATATATATATATATATATATATATATATATATATATATATATATATATATATATATATATATATATATATATATATATATATATATATATATATATATATATAATTATAAAAAAATTAATCCTGCAAAAAAATGTTAAAAAACACTTGTTCAAAAATCAAAAATTTTTAAAAAAATTCAGAATACTGTTGAGAGTATTTTTCTTCTTAAAATTTTTATATTTGTATTAAAATTCTAGTGACTTATCAGTGTATGATGTATAATTTTATTTTTAAAAAAATATTAAAAATAATTAAATTTACTACGCAAAAATTTACTGAATTTTTAATATAATACGTGTTCATATGCATTTTTAAATTATGCTAATCACAATTATCTCTATGTTAAAGGAAGAATAATTTGTGGTCATCATTTTGAAACAGCTACTAAAATCATTCACTTGAAAATTATATTACGTTATTTAAAAAAAAAAAGAAGAAAAAATAAATAAAAACCTGTCAGGTCAAAAATAAAAAGTTTTTTTTTTTTTTTTTTTTTTTAAAAAAAATTTTTTTTCCTTACTGTCATAATATAGGATTATTTTCAATGAACCAGATGCAACCAATAAATAATCCCAATGAATCAACTTTCTATAAATTTAGTGTGTTCTTACATCTTGATAGGAATAAATATCGTGAAACATTTTCATATATTCTTTCAAATATGAATGAGTGACAATGAAACTAATAAAAGATGAATACAATAATAAATATATTATTTATAAAAGGATGATTTCTGTTGATTTGAAAATGGTCAACCTTCTTATTCAAGTCAACTAATAAAGTGAAAAGAAACCATTACGCAGGGCTGAGAAGCTTGTAATTTATTTTTGCTGGCTCCAATTCTATTATTTCAAAGCACCCAACAACAGCTACACAATTTTAAAATTGCCAGGCTTTGGCTTTAATATTATAAAATTATGCTGTTTCAGTTCTACCAAAGGATTTCATTTCTCTAGCTTCGGATTCACTCAAATTTTTGTGGCATAGTTAAGAAGGTTCTATGAAACAAGAAGTCTACAAGATATAATGATTTTGTAAAGGATTTACTTATCAAACTTTTTAGTAGTTTGATTGTATTATAAACATTCTCAAATTTAATAATTTTCCAATAAAAATTGGTAATGGGAATTTAGAACAGGGGAACCACAAAATACAAAATTGATGGGAAAAGAGTATCAAGTTAAATCTAGAATGCATTCACTCAACACTGATTATTACTGGAGCATAAATAATGACTATGCTGACTTAAAATTTTTTTTTTTTTAAGGAAGTAACGTATACATGTGAAAATTTAGGACACTTAAAAGAACAGAGTAATGAAATAGGAAAGCTGGTCCATTTTGCTTTTGAAGGATCATTTTCACTATTCAAAATGTTTTCATTATTAACAAAAAATTTAATTTCTTTCACAAGTTAATTTTCCCACCCTAGTTGGAATAGACCTTTGTAAAATTTTAAATAATAAAAGTTATAATAATAATAATAGTAATCTATCAAAACACATTATCTTCAAAAAAAAAAAATTGTCTGTACTTAAATGCTCAAACATCTCATGTGATAAGCTGATAAAAAATGTAGTAATCTTTGAAATCAGAGCATCCAAATTAACTAAAATCAGGTTGAAGATGCAACTGGCAAGATCATTTATCAAACACATTTTATGGTCTATGCAAATGTAAACAAAATCATATTAGAAAAAATTAAGAAGGTTCTAAACAGTATATTCCATATGAACTTAGCCACAAAATGGTAATTTTTCATTACCCCTTTCAATTTTGTTTAAATCTGCCACAAATTGCGAATATAAATACCAAACATATCCTCAAAATGTTAGAGCTGGTTAATCTATTTACTAAGATATAAGGATTACAAAGTCATGAAAATGTCTTTTTTAAGTCCTACATGCTGATTTTGAAATCAATGTTAACTTAAAAAATAATATTAAAGATAGAGAGCATTGGTTTTGGTCTCATTTTAAAACTCTTTGAGTAGTTCTTTAAATTGTCTTTTAAAAACAAAAAGATATCTCAGCAGTCGAGCTTAAACCTTTAATAGAAAATATATAAAAAAATTTAAAATTTGTATATTATTCTGAGTAATATAGAAAAAAATATCCCAAGAAGCTGTAAGAGCTGATAACTAATTTATTCTAAACAAGATAAAATTAAATTAAATTTTTGAATAGTTGTTTTAGGCTTTAAAGTGAAATGAAATCAATGCTTTATCTTTGTTTTATCTAGATACACCATCACAAAACCAACATATTAGACAAAAAATAGTCAAACTCAATTTTTTAACTTTGTATACTAATGGTCAACCAGCTAAGTACTTTGAGATTTTATTTTGCATGTTTGAACAAATTTGAAAGGGATCATTTTTTTTAGATGGCTGAACTGACATCATATGTTTAAATATTCCAGAATACTTTACCTTGTCAAAACCTTTACTGGAAAGCCTGTCACCAAGGACATTTCCAATTCCAGCAAGTTCTGTAACACTTTTATCTCCCATGGGCTCTGCCACAAAATTCCGATGCTTCTGACTTGTGGTAGACATCCTCAAAATGTTTTAAGTTTAATTAGAACCTTATTTTATGGATTAAAAAAATACAAAAGAGAAGAAATATATTAATAAGTGATTCACAAAAACAATTAATTTGCATAATTATTGCTACCTGTGTGGCTGAAAATACCCTCTATTGTTGAGGGTCCTGGCAAGTTTAAATATTCTGAAGCTATTCCTCCTTCAACCTCCTACAATTCATTTATGCTTAAAATTGTAATTTCTTATAAAGATGTCATTTCTGCTCTCTCTGAGCTCAACACTAAGAAGGCATAGTCCTGATGGTATCACTCCTGTGGTCCTCAAAACTAGCTTTTCTGAACTTGCACCCTGCCTTGATAAACTATTTTTGCCTGTATTTCTACTTCAACCTTCCCTTCTTACTGGAAACATGAACTCATTCAGCTTGTGTTGAGGAAGGGGGACCACTCTCAACCACCCCCCAACTACCATCCCATTTCTTTAGCCTCCATTCTTTCTAAAGTTTTCAAATCTATCCTTAATAGGAATTCAATGTGGAAACCTTTCAATTCTTAAAATCTTAGCTCTGATTACAAGAATGGTTTTTCTTAAAAATGACCTTCTGGTGATCTTTCCCTTCTGTCTGACTCTTGGTCCTGTTTTCAGCATTTAGGTGAATCTTTTGCTGTCACGTTGGACAATCGAAAGCCTTCTATAGAGTCTAGCACAAAGATTTGATTTCTAAACTTCCCTCTTTGGAATCTATCCTTCACTCTGTGGTCTGATATCCTTTCCAGTCATTCTATCATAGCTGTTGTAGATGGCCACCATTCTTCCTTTAAATCTATTAATCTATTAAATCTCCATCACTTTTTCTACTTTTCAGTAATGACCACCTCTCTGTTACTTTGTAACCTATCTTGACTCCACCCTTCATTACTCCTTTCAATTTGAAAGATACCCTTCTCAACAAGTTAATTAATGCAAGGAGGATAGCCTTGGAGCAACTAACCTCTGATCATTTCCATATTTCAAATTGGGAAAGAGAAAACATGGTTGTTTCCAATGCCTTAAAAACTCAGTTCACTAATCTCTCTACTTGAAAAGAACTTTCCACATAATTATGACATCTTCAAAAACACACAACTCAAACCTTCATCTGTCCTCAATATTCTTGTTTCTTTTCCTTGTGATCACTCGAAAAGATCACATTACTTCTCTTTCTAAACAAGCTTTTAAGAGGTTGGGTGTTCTGAGTTGCCTTTGTATTTCTTCTCACCACCGAACTTGCTTGCTCTTTATGCTTACCCCTATATATAGTACACTTCACACATATAAGGTAGTTCTACTCATACAGATCTCCTTGAAAAGGTGAAGTCTATGGCTTTTCATCCTAACTCTCCTGCTCTCACTAGTTCTCTCCAGTATCTTTCTGCCAATCAAATTGTTGCATCACTCTCTTTATACTATCACTATTACAAGAGAGACTGTTCTTCTGAACTCTTCTATTGCTTATCTCCATTGAGAAGGGCTCATGCGACACCTTTCTACCCAGTCTCATCCTTTCTCTGTCCAACTCTCTGAACCCAGACTACCCTATGCTGAATTTACATGCACTTTACTGGTAAAGTCTGTTAAGACACTCTTTATCCATTTTCCCAACTTCCTATAACTTGCACATTTTCAAATGCCATGTATATGGATATGTTGGTCTTTAATGACCATGATCTAGTATTTCCCCAACTCTTGTGGAAATTAGTAAGCCTCTGTGATCTTTGTCATATATATATATATATATATATATATATATATATATATATATATATATATATATATATATATATATATATATATATATATATATATATATATATATATATATATATATATATATATATATATATATATATATATATATATATATATATATATATATATATATATATATATATATATATATATATATATATATATATATATATATATATATATATATATATATATATATATATATATATATATATATATATATATATTTAAAAAAAGCCCCACATTTAAAATTCACTCTTTTCATTGAAAATAAAAGTTACCATCACCATTTGTTGTTACTCACAATCATTAATAAACAACCAGACGAACCATGGTTAGGATAGTTTGGACAATTATTAATATAGAAGGAACTTGCAAATGTGAAGTGAATTTTACATTACATTACAAACAAGCTTTTTTTTTTTTTCCTTTTCTTTTCTGTTGTATAAATCCTAGTTTTTGTTTACTTATTTTTATTTGTCTTAAAGTAATAATTATGATCATTAAACAACAAATTGTTGAGTTCAATGGCGTATTATCATTTGGCTCACACTGCAATGTTGCTGCATAAACAATGAAGAGGAAAAATTCGGAGCTAAAAAAGAAAAGGAAAAAAATTGTTTTTAAAAAACATACTGAACTAAAAAAAATATTCTGAAATAAAGTGAATTATGTAAATTGAAGTGATGAAACTAGAAAAGACCCAGGCTAGGCCTATTTACTGGCTATTAAGCATATTTTTACTCATTAAATTAAGTCTAGGTTAGGTTCTTAAACTAGATTGTTAGACAAACTAGTTTGATAACTTAACCTGGATTTAAAGTGTAAAAGTGCACCTAATAGCCAGCAAACAGGCCTAACCTAGCAAATGCTGAGTCAATTAATATTACATAAGAATTATAACATTTTTTTAAAAAAAATTGCAATTCACTATTTCATATTTATTTGTAGTTTAGTATATTTAAAAAAGAAAAAAAATTTAGCTCTGAAATTTTTCTGATGCTGGTGCAACAATCTATCAAAGTGAGTTAAATATAATAAGCCACTGAAGTCTCATGATTTATTACTAAATGATCGTAATAAATATTTTTTATTTAAACATTACAAAATCATTTTTCGTGCCTTAATTAACTAAAAAAAGTTGATATTTGTAGTTTCAATATATTAAAAAAAAACTAAAAACAAATGTATCTTCACTAGCAGTGGAATTTTTTTATTCAAATATTAAAACTACAAAGGCAAATCATTGAAATATTTTTTCTTAGCTTAATTGATCTATGGAAAACAATTTTGTAAATTAGAAATGCCAAACAATTAATAAAGTAATAATTACGTGATTTGAACAAAGCAATGTCCAATTTCCTCATATGAGGTTATGGAAACTAGCATATATTTTTTATACAATGAGGTTTCTACATTAGTACTGTTACAAAAATGCAAAATTTTTGTATAACTTCCGGAGCTAAAAAATAAAAATTTCAAAATTAATTTTTTTTTTTTTTTTTTTTTTTTTTTTTTTATTATAATATATATATATAATATATATATATATATATATATATATATATATATATATATATATATATATATATATATATATATAATGTCTAACTTAGCGAAGTGGGTTATTTGCTAGGTTAGTCCTATTGGCTGGCCATTATGCATGGCTTTACCCTTTGTTTCCTGGTTAGATTAAGTTGAACTTGTTTGTTAAATCTAATAAAGTAGTTCAACTTAGCCTAACAAACTTAAAAGGGTAAAACTTCACCTAACGGCTAGCAAATAAGCTTAACCTAGCAAAAGCCTACCGTTTGCTAAATTAGGCCTATAATATTCTACGTATTTTTTTTCTCTCTCTCTCTCTCTCTATATATATATATATATATATATATATATATATATATATATATATATATATATATATATATATATATATATATATATATATATATATATATATATAAGGTTAAGAAGTTGACTGACCTCGATATATAGAAATATCAATGTATCAAAACCAAATTTCAAAGCAAATTTTTGATATATTAATATTTAGCTTTCATTTTATTAATACCTATTAATATTATTTTAATTATCATTATTATTTAGTTTTCTAGCATTGCTTAGTTCGACTGGTAATTGTAGCATTCACAGTAATGGATTTTTCTGTACAAGACCAGGTTGCTAAAAGTAGCAATATACCTTTGCATTGTGAGTTCAACTGGAAGTATGCATAGTACAATAAGGTTACTGCATCATTGGCATATATATATATATATATATATATATATATATATATATATATATATATATATATATATATATATATATATATATATATATGGTATTATTCAAGATCAGTATCCTCATGTTCAAACGATTTTTTTTATAAAGTATCGATTAATGAAAAATCTATTATTTTTATTATTAGTAAGGTTTTTTTTTTAATGAACTCTTTTTGACTTATTAAACCTGACGACCGAAGATGCCGTGGGATTGTGGCCTAACTGATAGCTGGTAAGTGGCCATAGGATCGTAGCATACTGCCATATTACACCAAATATATATATATTTTACATTTTTTTTACAATTATCTAAGCACTCGCGAATTTAAAGCAAGTTCAAATTCTGGGAATTAGACTCAAAAATACGCAGGCAGAGACTGAAGAGATAGGGGTGATCCCGATATATCAAATCAAATATCAATATTTACAAATATCAGTATTTGAGGATAATGATCTTGAATGCATATATATATATATATATATTATATATATATATATATATATATATATATATATATATATATATATATAATATATATATATATATAGTGAACATTGTTGTTTTTTTTGTAGGTTAGGCCTTTTTATTGGCTGTTATGCATAGTAAAAATGGTTTATGATAAGATTAGGTCTAAAATCCATACGCTAACTTCACGGGCATCAGTATTAGCAATAAACTTTTCGTGCCTATGCTGATCTAACAACCTCGTAGTTCAAGAAACTCGAATGATGTAGGCCTAGTTCCATAGGAAAAGTGTAAAACCTTGATAAAAATATATCCAACTTTAATTTTCAAAAAAAAATGTTACTTCTAGAAATTAGAACAAATTTAGCACTTTCATAAAGCAATTTCACTACGAGAGACTAAATCCACTTTATTCTTATTTCTAACTTGTGATGATTAATAGCTAGAGTATGCTAGGACATCCATAGTAGGCCCGTAGAGATTTACTATGCTTTATTTTCTTTCAAAATTGTGCAAATTTTACTGGCCTTTTTTCTTTTGCTACAATTTTAATTTAAAGCTTTCTAACCGACTAAAATTATAGCATTATTCAATTAAAACATATCTAACAATAAAGAATTATGTAATCATAAAACTTTTTAGCAATATCTTCGAACTATCATACTTATACCGCGCTCGTACCAACGTTTTAAAAGATTGACTTAAAGACGTCAATGTGTGTTTATATTCTTCGCTTCGTTTGTTTTGTTTTGTTTTTTTGTTTTCTTAAAATCAACACATGCATACAAACTACAAAGTAGACATAATTGGTTATCGTTTCAATAAAGATAAAAATTAAAAATCACTGTACGAATCAGAGACTTTTAATTTATTAAAGGTAAACCTTTGTTTTACTAATTAAAGTATTTTGTTTGAATTTAATGTATTTAGTTGGAATTTTGCGAATAGGCGAAAGAAACATCTCTAAGAAAGTCAAAATTACAATGATTATATTCGTAATCCTGAGGATTCGAATGTTGCTTATGTTGTGACAGGTAGCAATGATGATCTTGGAAATCATATGCCAATTAATTTAACCTAATAGTAATGAAAGTTTAGGGGAAAAAATGTTGAAAACCCGAGTAGAAAAGCATTTAGTCAAAAGTGAGATTGTGCAAGGCTCTTTAAAAACCATTTATATACTTTCACTATTTTGTCTATTGTATATTTTTTTTTTTTTTCGTTTATTTTGTTTTCTTTTATATTGGAGAAATATTAAATTCTCCTTAATTACGTTTTACAAATTTGGTTTGTTTTTCATTTCGATGTGGCACTTAACAGTTTGGCACCTAAACAAACTGCCGGTTTTTAAATAAAAACTTTTCACATTTTCGTCAACGCGTTTAGACGTTTTAACAAAATGTATGTTATTTTCTTCGTTAAAAGATTTTCAAATTCAGAATCCAAAGTATGAGGTAAATTTTATTTTCTCTTCCTTCTCACTAATCTTTCACTTGATTCTTCTACTCAAAATATACCTCTAATAAGTTCTAATTGCTAATATATAATTCAGAATTATCAAGGACTATAACAATGTTTGGACTACAATTCCTTAAAAAAAGTGCATGTTAAGTCCAAAATTACATTTTTCATTTAATTAAACTAATTCCACTTTCTTTAATATCAAAACGTAATAACTAGCATTATTCAACTGTAAGTTATTATAACTCTTAACTTGATTCTTGGAAAATAGATCACGCAGTCAAACCTTTTGAATGCATAAAGCATATACTGAGTTTGTGAACGTAGGAGAGCCAATTGATGCTATTTATCTGGATTTAAGAAAAGTTTTTGATAAGGTAACACATAAAAGGATGATGCACAAGTTATCTAATGTTTTTTGGGAAGTGCTTTCCATAATTTAGGTAGAACCTTTGACAACAAGCTCTAAAATGTAAAAAAAAATATTAAAAAGTCCACCTCAACCCTGTTATTTCTTCTTAAGGGGACCCTCCAAACGCATGTTCGTCCTTTTTATGGGGGGAAATTTATTAGTAAACTTTTTTTTCATCACTTTTAAAGTAGACTCTTTGCCGATTCCAAATATGTAATCAATTTTTTAAAATTCCAAGCGGTTCCTAAGAAAAAGACTTTTAAATACAAATTGCTGTATGTTTATAGATATAAATTATAATTAAAGAATTAATCAATTTTTTCAATTTGTTAATCTTGCAATTTCGGTTTTTCAATCTATTGGAATATTTCCCCACTTTGAAATTTTTAAAACATAAATATATTATATTTGAAAAATAAGGTCTAATTAACTACCTAAAAATATACAAATCAAAATTATGAGAAAGTGTCAATAATTACATTTATTTGAAAAATATAGTAAATATTCATTGCATCTATATAAAATGTATACAATACCTTGTTGCAAAATGCATAAAAAAGGAATTGTATATTCCTTTATATTAATAAAATATTTTTATTTATAAATTTAGAGAAGTTTTTTATCATGTAGTTGATTATAATTACTCCCCGGCACATATTTCAAAAACCAAGAACTATTTCAAACTTATTCAATACATTCCAAATAGATTTGAAAATATATTTTTGTTCTCTCATTTGTTTAATTGATTCCATTGAATCCTTAGAATTGCTTTATTTAAATGAGATAATTTTTTGAAATCTTAGTATATTACCACTTCATATTCAACACCTATCTCTTTGCGCAGTGAGGAGCAGTCTGATGATGGTTGTCTAATCACATAGATACTGCGACATAAACTTATAAACCATTTAAAAGGGAAACAAAAGTTGTTGTTGCGAAAGTTTATTTGCTAAGTGTACGAGATGCTTGAATTATTAGGACAAAATTATATTGAAGTCATCCTCTTTCACAGAGAAAATAATAGGAAAAAAAATAGAAAATGACCCTACTTAATGGTACTCTTTGAAATCCCACTCTACAAGTAGGTTATATGTTCATTAACATCATAGAAGAAATTATGCTACCCTTGTCGTTGACGATTTAACTGATTCTTTTACGTCAGAGTTCGTTAATTTTATTTCTACTTCTTCTATGTTTTCATCAGTATCTTCATTTTTATGATCCCAAGACTGAGTATCAGTCGATACAAAGATGTTATAAAATAAGCTTGTCAAAATGGAGTTTGTGAAAAGAATCCAAAACACTGCCCTCCATTCACTGATGGTCTGAAATATTAGAATAAAAAGTTTCTGAATAAGTTTTATAAGTGAAATATTGAATTTATGATTATTACAACAAGAAGATTATTCGAGTCTGATTTCTAAGAGACAAATGTCTTCTTTTTTTATTAATTTTGTAGAGATTTGATTCAATAGTTTCTTATTTCTGTTCAGAACAAGGTAAAAGTACTTTAGAAGTACCAAATCTCCTTTAAAAATGTTGTTGCTAATCATGATTTTGGACTAATTAGAATGAATTTCACTCAGAGAGAAAGTAAATATTTTCAGTATTGATGGTGTAAACACAAATTATTATATTATTAATAGACCTTAACTTTTATTATAATTTGAAATAAACTTTTTATTTGAACTTACTTCTTCAGGAGTGAGAGCTCCGATGACGACTGGTACGACCATTGAATTTAAAAAGGCAAACGTACTACTTATTCCCAAGGTTGTACCTATTCATGCCGGTATATATATATATATATATATATATATATATATATATATATATATATATATATATATATATATATATATATATATATATATATATATATATATATTATATAATATATATATATATATATATATATATTCAGAGAGCACCTGCATCTGTTCTTTGTTACCTGAAAAGTTTGGACTTAAATCGATATAGCTACAAAGATATCCAGAAGTTGCACATCCGTTCAATGATGATCCAAGTGTGAACAACAAAATCGCTGACCACTGGCTACATCCAACGTAGCCTACTAGTAAATATGAGACCCCAGGTCCTGCCAATGCTATTAAAAATTCAATTAAAATTGATTTATAGATTTATAATAGTGATGGCATCCGCATCCGCATCCGCATGCGCGGATGCGGAACATCCGCACAAAAATCAACATCCGCATCCGCATCCGCATCCGCATTTTCGAAAATTCAACATCCGCATCCGCATCCGCATCCGCACTTTCAAAAATTCAACATCCGCATCCGCATCCGCATCCGCACTCATCGCATCCGCATCCGCATCCGCATCCCCAAAATTCGCATCCGCATCCGCATCCACAAATTAGAAAATATGACATCCGATCCATCACTAATATATATATATATATATATATATATATATATATATATATATATATATATATATAATATATATATATATATATATATATATATATATATATATATATATATATATATATATATATATATATATATATATATATATATATATATATATATATATATATATATATATATATATATATATATATATATGCGAATTGTTGATCAAGAGTGAGGGTGAAGGGTAATATCTCCATGTTATTTAATCTATTGATGAATGGTTTACTTAGAAAAATGGAGAGAGAAGGGAAGAGTATTACGTTGAGAAATATGGAGGGTGAATGTGAAGTGAATGTTTTTACTTTTTGCAGATGATGCGGCATGTGTTGGTGGCAGAATCTGGAGAAAAGATGAGAATACTTGTGAGAGAGTTTGAAGGGAAATGTGCAAACAAGAGATTGAAATTCAATCCAGCGAAGAATAAAGTTATGAGGATTGGAGGTGGGGATGAGGAAATGTGGAGGGAGGAATTGGTTTGTAGAAGAGTGAGAATGGAAACTTGAGGAGGTGAATGAATTCAAATATCTAGTAATGTTGGGTGGAAGGTAAGGGTGGGACGGAAAAAGAAATAAAGAACAGAGTAGTAGAAGGAATGAAAGTATTGGGGGTCTAAGAAAAATATGGAAAGAAAGGAAAAATTTCGAAAGAAATAAAGATAAGAATGTTTGAATGTATGTGTTCACCTTCTGTATTGTATGTGTGTAAAACATAGAGGATAAGTGCTCGGTCGTGAAAAAGTTTCAATGTCTTTGAGATGAAAGATTTGAGAGCGATATATAAATTGAGAAGGATTGATAGGATTAGAAATGAAAGAATAATGGAGATGTGTAAATGGAAGAAGGGTGTAATTGATAGAGAGGAGGAGGATGTGCTAAAATGGTTTGGACATATGTGAAGAATGAAAGAGAACAGAATGGTTGGCAAGGTACGTAGATCCGATGTAGATAGGTGAAGGTTAGGGATAGGGGAAGGCCGAAGTGGAGATGGATGGATGGAGTGAGAGTGATTTTGATGGAAGGAATTTGAGTTTAGACGAGGGTAGAAGATTTGTGGAGACAGAGATGGAGGGAGGTGGTGAAAGCGTTGAAAGGTAAGAATAGTTATGTTTGTAAGGGAATTGTGGCGGGCACCACCTCACGAAAGTGGGAAAGGTGATAGTGATATATATATATATATATATATATATATATATATATATATATATATATATATATATATATATATATATATATATATATATATATATATATATATAATATATATATATATATATATATATATATATATATTATATATATATATATATATATATATATATAATATAACATTTATCCGCATCCGCATCCGCATCCTCATCAAAATTAACATCCGCATCTGCATCCGCATCCGAACTTTTCGAAAATTCAAAATCCGCATCCGCATCCGCATCCGCACTTTCGA
>SEYY01018556.1:2500-20000 GCA_009176605.1 Armadillidium nasatum | reverse complement strand
TAACTCACTGACTGAGTATATAAATTAATATTCAATTATTATTATTTATATTTTTAATACGGTACCCCGGTTTTCTTGATTAACTTTGGATTTAGAATAGGGGACAGTTTTCTCTATAAGTAATCTTAATTTAAGATCATTAATACCTAACTTAAGTACCTGGGAGAAATGAGTTAACAGAGATAATAAAAATATTTTTTCCACCAGAATATCAATGTCCCTTGTTAGGTAAGACTCCAAAACAGTCCAGTTAATGATATAAAGAGCTTACTTATTATATCATTCCTCTTTTAAACAAAATTATAGTTTAAAATTCCTAACACTTTATTGACTGTATATCTAGGTTCAAAACGTTGATAGACAAACTTATGTTGCTACTAAGCCTTTTTCTCTGTTAACAGACTAAGTTGATATTTTTCATATTATATTTAGATTTTTTCCTTTAACGTTGCGAAGAACCGTATATTTTTACTATTGTTTTTATTAGCTAATTTTCAGTCCACTTCGAGCAGAAGTTTTAAATAATTCTGAAAATTTCTAACAGAAGTGATTAAATTTGGTATCACTTACCGAATTTGAACTCTACATTTTATTCTTATTTTACATTTAAATCATTTATATAAATAATGAACATAGATCATGAACCGTTAAAAATCCCATTTTCGGTCACTTCTCTCCATGTTTTTTGACCATTCTGTCAAATACAAAGTGATTTTCTTTGTTGTATCATATTTTAAATAATTAAAAAAAAAAAAAACACTTTCTTCTATACTATAAAATAATAACTTGAGCATTAGCATAGCATTGATACTTAATTCTTATTTTACTGGAATCATAATTAGATTAAGAATAATTTATAATATATAAATAATAAACATGTATCTTCCTGATATTTATCTTCCTGATATCTTTCTTCCTGATGAAAGTCATCTTACTCTAAGTATCTTCCTGATATTTATCTTCCTAATATTCAATTAATTCCGATCCTTACTCTAAGTATCTTCCTGATATTTATCTTCCTGATATCTTTCTTCCTGATGAAAGTCATCTTACTCTAAGTATCTTTCTGATATTTATCTTAATGATATCTTTCTTCCTGATGAAAGTCATTAAATTAAGTGTTTCACTATTCAAATTTAAATTACCAGTTACACTGAATTAAGTTTGCAAAATTTATTTACCTTTTTCTTTGATAGTCCCAACTTGTACCATTCGCCAGTCTTCAGATAACAAAATAAATTAAAAAAAATCTGATAAGTATTTTAAGTGTAAAGCTTATGCAATAGCGTTTCTATTTTTCCTTACAATTATAATATGCATGCCATCATCACCAGCAAGATTGTTGCTTTCAATGTGGTCAAGTACAGAATTTCTAAATTTCAACAAGTTTTATCAATTTTTGAAAGTGACACAGTTGCATGCTTTTATTGGGAAGAAAACGTTCGAAATATTTTACATACCAATAGTTGTCGCAATTCGACGCAATGTTTTCAGCTTCCAATGAAATTTATGCATCATGTAGTTCAGTAACCAACTTGAACCATTGCTACATACGAATCGACTCACAAACGGTAAAGCCGAAAGAACGCCATTCTGCAAAAAAAATTAAAGGCAAAATCTCATTTCCATTATTTATCTTTCAATTATTACAATGAAGTGAATAAATAATATTTTATTGCTAAAATAAATAATATTTTACATTTTTAATCAAAACTTAGAAGATATTTTAAGCTATTAATATTTATATAATAATTCAAAAAGAAAAAAAAAATCACTTCGCCGAAATATCCTATATATAAATTTCAAATGATGATGATTTTAATACAAATAAGTATCTTATTAATAAGTAATTGAGACTTCTTACTTCTCTGATATTAACTCCTATTATAGAAGACATGTAAATAGGCAGCTGAGTTATAAGCAGATTCAAACCACACATACTTCCAGCATGTGCGAAATTTGATGCCCATAAGGGAAGATTCAGAAAAATTTTCCGTAATGGAACTTTATGCGGCTGAAAATTTTTAAAATGTTTCAGACAACTTACAAAATCAATTGTCAAAAAGTTTTAATATACTGTATATTAGATTAAAATCGGCTAAAATGAAATTCTAAGACTTGAAAATGCAACTTGTTACAAAGCAAAGTTTCAGTGAAATAAAGAAATTCAAAAATTTACCTTATTTTTAAATTTTCTCTCTTTCAAAGCCTCATTTATATAACGTTTTTCTTGAAGTGAAATTCGAGGATGTTTCTCTGGTGTATCGAAGAAGAAAAATATCCAAATCACCAGGCACAATGAAGCGATAGATCCACTGATGTAGAAGACATATTCCCATCCCATTAAGCTTATAATGTAACCACATAACACCAAAGTTAGACTTGAGCCAAGATTGTTGGCTGACAAGGGTTTTAAAAATATTATAAAATAAATAAAAGTAGAAATACATAAAAAAGAAGAATAATTAATTATAACCTATTTGTTAATTTACACGACTTTCTCTCTAATCTTTAGTAACAATGCAATTAAATTTCGAAAAATTGCTGAGTTTTGCAAAATTTCTTAAGCTTTTACATTTAATCTGTAAGACTTTCACAGATTTAAAACTCTAAAATACCTTTATAAGTATTTGAAAGGTATACGGACATTTGAACAATTTTTGGAATAAAGTTTTACTATATAATGTTCAAAAATAATATTTGGAATCTTTTTATTATTTGGTGAGATTAAGCATTTCTAAATTGCTATCTAATTTCTGAAACTTTTATGGATTCGGTGATCCATATACTTTCACTTTTTTCGAGATAACGTTTCTGTATTTCTGCAGATCTGTCCCAAATTTTCAGGACCTCTAGAGTAGTAAGACTTGAGGCCAATTTCAGTGGGTGTAACCCCCCAAAATGGTGTCAGGAAAGAGGGTTAGGTCAATTTGAGCGGAGTGATTTGCATTGCAAATCAAATTCCCGTTTGGCTTAGGTTGGCAGATTTTTCGAAAAGTAGCTAAATCTGGCACCCTGAAAAAGCGCTATCCTTACTACTCTCTAGAAGAAGGGTGTATTTAAATATTCATTATAAGATATTTTTGATATTTTCTCCAAAAATAAAGTTGTGAGGTAAAATGAAAAAAAAAAAAAAAAAAAAAAAAAAAATAAAAAAAATAAAAAAATAAAAAAGTTCTTACACTGGAAAGTGAAGCTAACCGCCCTTGAAAGTTCGTCAGGAGGAATCCATTGGCCCAAGAGGAAAATAATGCTAGGGTAGGTCATTCCCTGCTATATATATATATATATATATATATATATATATATATATATATATATATATATATATATATATATATATATATATATATTATATATATATATATATTATATAATTATATATATATATATATATATATATATATATATATATATATATATATATATATATATATATATATATATATATATATATATATATATATATATATATATATATATATATATATATATATATATATATATATATATATATATATATATATGTGTGTGTGTGTGTGTGTGTGTGTGTGTGTGTGTGTGTCTGAAAACAAACAAGGCAGGATGGATTAACGTCATTAAGGCTCTCTAACGTCCACAAAGAGCAAATCCCAGCTATAAGTCTGTAAGGATTTGTGATTCGTCTTCTGGGACATGCACGGTGTCATTTATGAGGATTTTTTTTTGAGCAAATGATCACAGTTACCTTCCAGTATTACTTGGAAAGTTGTCAGAACATGTCATTTTTCTCCTTGGCAATGCATGGCAGTGTCCTGCTCTACAAAATCCATTGATAATATTCTGACCGAAATACACTGGAAGGTTTTGCCACACTCACCTTTTAGTCTGGATTTATCCCGAAGTGAATTCAACTGCTTGGTTCTCTGACGAAGTATCTGGGGGTGAGGGGAAGCAATTCGACAAAAAATATCTCACTAAAGCACAATATCCTGCAGAATTTACAACAGCAGTTATCTTCCATCTACGTTAAAGGCATCAGGAACCTACCAGAACTCCATCAGACATTTGACATCATTGCAAAAAACTAGTCCTACATATTTAGAAAACTGATGCTCTAGTTCTTTTTGACGTTCACTGAAGAAACTGACTTTGGTCTTCTTCGGTACCAGGAAACATCCTTTCAATCTTGATGTGAGTATTTCTTCTTTAGATTTACATAAACTAAGATCACAAATTAAATCATTTAGATCTAACTGCAACAGTAAGAGAATCTCAGAAGCAGAAACACTTCCTACAAATGTAGGGTCACTTTATTCATCATCACATAACTCATTCATGATTTCATCACCATTATCATCTCCACACATCGATAAACCTGTTGAAGTAAGTATAGGAAACTCTAAGCAATGAGACCTCAGTCTAGTTGCTGATGACGGGGTGAATATACAACTGTATGTCTAGACTTAGAGGAAAATCCAGATTTTTAAATAAGTATAGCAAAAATAGCGATTGGTTAAATGATCCTTAGATTTATTCATTGCATTGGAATTGCAAAGGCATTTGAAGAATTAATTCATCCATCTACTCGGTAGTTATTTATAAGACACGACAGATATTAGGATATTAGTTTTTGATTCTGGTTCAATTTACAATTTACCTAAGGCTGGACAGGAAAGCTCGCAAATCACTCATACACATTAACTCGTGTCACGAACACTAACTGGTTGACAACACAGGTTGCTTTTATTTATAAACTTAGCGAACAAGGGCCTGAAAATTCGCTGCGTTTTGGGTTTCGACGTTAACTCATATAAATATTGCTCCAAGAACTTATTTTGTCGAGTCCACAGGTCACTAACTGTATTTTGAAGCCCAAGAAAATCTGATTTTATTTTTGTAATCAGCATACTAAAGTACATAAGAATCATAAAAAAAATTGTACTGTAAACAAAATCACTGTTGACGAGTGATAATGGTTGAACATTAGGTCGTGCAGATATTGAATTAAACTGCAAATTTATTTTAATTTCACTAGACTATTTGTGTTTAACTATATTTTGAAGGAAAAAAATCTGATTTCATTTTTGTAATCAGCATTCTGAAGTACATAAGAATCATAAAAAATTGTACTTTAAACAAAATCACTGTTTGAACATTAGATCGTTCAGATATTGAATTAAACTGTAATTTTATTTTTATTTAACAAATCTCTCTCTCTCTCTCTCTATCTCTCTCTCTATATATATATATATATATATATATATATATATATATATATATATATATATTATATTATATTATATATATATATATATATAATATATAATATAATATATATTATATATAATTATATATATATAGATTTATAATATTGGGTATTTGGGCTTGGGTATAAAAATGACCAGTTTATTTTATATTTTTAAAACTAATCCTAATACTGAGAGCGTTTTGATTTTCAAAAAGAAAGAGAGACTGGGTCTATAGTTATTCGGTTGGTAGTTCACAACTCTTCCCCAAATTTTTCTACGTCAAAACTTTCCTGATAGTTCAACACTTAGAAATCATCGTTCATAAAATTATGTCGGATACAAAATAGAAAATGTATCTTTTTTTTTTTTTAAATAAGAAAATATTTTAATTGAATACACGTAGACTTTCAAGATTTACAACACTATTCCTTTATAAAATTCAGTCAATATATTTCATATAGACGGAGCCTCTCGGAAACTGATCGAAGCTCGTATGACTTAAATGAATTATAATTCTCCAAGAAAAACTAAGTAAATAAACAAAAAAAGCTTTATGAAACGTAAAATGAGTAATTATATTTTTCAATTTAGAGTTAAAAATATTGTTTTATGACATTATATTTTAAAATACTAAAAAATAAAAACAATCAAGCAAACACTGGTAGTTATCACATACAACAAAGTGAAAAAGTTAAAACCCATAAATAAATAATTATTATTATTATTATTATTATTATTCTTATTATTATTATTATTATTATTATTATTATTATTATTATTATTATTATTATTATTATTATTATTATTATTATTATTATTATTTATTATTATTATTATTATTATTATTATTATTATTAACTTACCTGGAAAAAGCCTGATATAGATCTAAGTGTGAAAAAGAGCCAGTAACTTGATTGTGAAACAAAAGGAGTTGAAAGGTTGACGATAGCGTCCACCAAAAGAGCGACTCCACAAACTTTCTTCGTCCCAAAAATCTCCGCTAAACGTCCTCCAAGAACCTACAGGGAATATTAAAGAAAAAATGGTCTTTGTCTCTTCGTTAATGGGAAAATAATTATCACAAAGTGAAATCTGGAAATTGTTTATAACCATTAACCTTGTTTCGGCTTCATCACTTTTGTGCGAAATAGGAGGGGCACTAACTAATTTCTCCTTAAAAGCAATTTCTTGAATAATTCATTGAAGTATGGAACATAAAATGGGTAAAAATATGCGAAAGATATACGTATCACTGAATACTATAATTCAAAAGAATGTTTTCTTCCACTCCATAAGTGAGAATGCATTTACTGCTCAATGCTCAAAGACAAAAAAAACAATTATTTCATCGTAGATATAATAGAGCAATCTACGAATGCTGTTTGATATGAGACACTCAAATTATAAACTATTTGAGAATAGTAAATTGTATTTTTTATGGATTGATCTCAATGCCGGGTTGGAGTTGAAATTTGCAAAGCGCTAATAAGATGGCCGAATCTTTGATTTTTTTTTAAAAAAGCGCCAATTCCTTTTGTGTTCCCATATGAAACTTAAGTTTCATAAATTATTTTTACGACAGAGATGTGTATATTTTCCCTAATTAATTATTCCGAAGTATCAAACCGTAATAATCATGTGCTTAAATTTTGAATACCAAATATATTCTTGAGACAAAACTAATATTCGTGTTTTGTAAAAGTATAAACTAAAAATCTATTTAAATACAAAAAATTAAAAGCAAAATCGCTCTCTAAAATCAAACTTAATGAATTGATGAAACTTTATTACATTAACTAAATTGTAGATTCAGAAGTAAAATTACTATTTTGTTGGAACATGGATATTTAACCACGTTCCCAAGTGTTTAAACTCTGTGAAAAGAACTCACCCCAGAAATTGCGTAGGCATACAAGGAAGCCGATAAAATATTTCCTCTCTCTGTCGACGTCATCTGAATTGGAGGAACTCTAGTATTTTCCTTAAAAAAAAAAAAAAGAAAGAAAAGAATAAGTTTTAATTTTAATATATATATATATATATATAATATATATATATATATATATATATATATATATATATATATATATATATATATATATATATATATATATATATATATATATATATATATATATATATAAATTTGGGGAGGATGTTTTTTGCGTTTCCCTTTCCCAGAGGATCTTTGTGTACCCTCGTCTTATATTGGAATGTCTATTCTCTCATTACCTCTCCATCACATTTCTTCACATGCTTCTACAAATTTACAAGCTCTTAACCATTTATAACCTATTAATTAAAATAAAACAAAAATAGCGAAACATAAAGCTGCCTTGGAGATTTTTTGAGGAGCAACATTCAAAGAATGCCACTCATCAACTCCTCACCTCATCGCCACTTCAATGGTGCGGATGGGGTCACCAAGAACTCGTTTCCGGCTTGCCCCAGTGCACGATCTTCTTTTTTCATTTTTTTATTCAACATCCGTGGTCTTTTTCTAATTTTAACATTGTCGAACACCACCTCTCTACTTCTGAACCTCATCTCTTGTTCTTAGACGAAACTCGGGTGCTTGGATGATCTGACAGGAAAACCTATTATGTTACCTACTACTTTCTCTATCTTCAATTTTCAGCCAAAGGTGGACGGGGTGCATAAAGTGCTCAAGAATGTTGATTGTTCTCGTATCTCTAATTTGGAATCTTCTGAATTCTCTACTTTATTGTTAAAGCTCTCTTGCAATTCTACTACTAAATTTATTTGTTCTGTCTATTTATCTCCTAATTCTACTGACTATAAAAAATTCTTCGACTATTTAAACTCCAAAATAGAGCACATTCTTTCATCTTCTCCTTTCTGCGAAATCATTATTTTAGGTGATTTCAATGATTACCACCGCCAATAACTTTCATCCAGTTCATCTAGTTTCATCAGCGAGAAAACGTTTCTGGCACTTCGGTGCTACTAACTGGTCTGAACTGCGATTGTACTTTATTGATTCCTTATGGAATGATTATTACTTCAGTGGGAGTGATCCCTCGAATGTGTTGAACGCATAACCGAGGGATTCTCTCTGGCATTGGCATGGAAGTGTACATTCCACATTCTTTCCCATCAACTAAACCTAACAAACATTGTTCTCGTGCTATTTTCTCAATCGTAAATGCAATAATCTTTCTGGTTCCTCTTCCTCTTGCCCTTTCTGGCATTTTTGAAAAAAATCTCAACTCAAATTTTGCTTCTCTCTTTTTCCCTCCTCTAGTATTTTCTAATAGCACAACTTGCGTTTTATCTTCAATTAAATCCTAACTCTTCGCTCAAACTTTCGCCTCTAACTTTACCTTAGATGATTCCGGAGCTATTCCTCCTCCTTCAACCCCCTCCAACCTATTAATGCCTAATATTGTAATTTCTTCTAAAGATGTCATTTATGCTCTCTTTGAGTTTAACACTAAGAAGGCCTATGGTCCTGATAGTATTCCACCTGCGGTTCTCAAAAACTTGTGCTTCTGAGTTTACAATCTGTGATGGTAAACTATTTCGTCCCTCCCTCTACTTCGACCTACTATTTTTGCTGAAAACGTGTACTCATTCAGACTGTAACGATGAAGGGGGATCCCTTCCAACCCTCTAACTATCGTCCTATATTTCTTTAACCTCCGTTTTTTTCTAAAGATTTCGAATCTATCCTTAACAGGAAGATTTGAAACCACCTAAATTCTTCTAATCTTCTCTCTGATCGCCAGTACGGCTTTCTTAAAAAACGCTCTACTGGTGATTTTCTTTCCCTTCTTTCTAACTCTTGGTCATCCGCTCTTCGGTGTTTTGATGAATCTTTCGCTATGGCTCTAGACATATCGAAAGGATTCTATAGAGTCTGGTACATAGATTTGATTTCCAAACTTCCCTCTTTCAGAATCTATCCTTCTCTCTGGTTTCCTTTCTGGTAGTTCTAAAGCAGCTGCTGTAGACGGTCACCATTCTTCCTTTAAATCTATAAATAGTGATGTTCTTCTGGGTTCTGTGATATCCCCAACTCTTTTCCTAGTTTTCATTAATGACCTTCTCTCTCTTTTACTTCCCCTTATTTCAAATTGTAGCAAAGAAAACATTGCAGTTTTCAGTGCCTCAAAAACTCAATTACCATCTTTCTACTCGGCACAACATTCCACACAACTATGACATCTTATTCGAAAGCACTCAACACAAACATTCATTCGTCCTCAATATTCTTGGTGTTTCTTTTTCTCCTGATCTTTCTTTTAATGTCCCATTACTTCTTTTTCTAAAAAAAAATCTTCTAACAGGTCCAGTGTTCTAAGTTGCCTTTGTAAAATATTTTCGCCACTCCATTTGCTTGCTCTTTATAAGGGTGTTAATCGCCACTGTATGGAGTACATCTCAAACATCTGGCGTAGTTCCACATATATAGTTCTCAGAAAGGTGGAGTCTAGTGTTTTTCGTCTTATAAACTCTTTTGATCTTTTGGTTTTACTAACTCTCTCCAATCTCTTCTTTATGCAGTATAATTGTTGCGTCACTAAACTATCGCTATTACAATAGACTCTGCTCTTCAGAACTCTCCCATCACATACCTTCTCTACTGAGAAGAGCTCGTGCGACACGTCTTTCTACAAAGTCTCGTCCTTTCGCTGTCCAACTCTTAACCGCTATAATCAATCTTACATGTACTCTACTGGTAAAGTCTGGAACACACTCTCTTCATCTATTTTCCCAACATCCTTTGACTTACACACTTTCAAACGCCGTGTATCGGGACATGTTGGCATTTAATTTGACAAGATTTCTGATTTTCTCATTGACTGGTGGAAATTTTAGTGGGCCTCTGGTTTTTGTCCAGCATAAGTTTATATATATATATATATATATATATATATATATATATATATATATATATATATATATATATATAAATATATATATATATATATATATATATATATAGAGGTGGGCAGTAACGCGTTACATGTAACGGCGTTACGTAACGGGCGTTACAAATGTAACGAGTAACGGTAACGCTTCAAAGGGTTTTAAAATGTAACGCTGTAACGGTAACGCTACCCCATTTTTACAAATTATAACGGTTTTTCCGTTACTCGTTACTCGTTACATCCTACACACGAAACTCCACTGTGTTGACATTTTTGTTTATTTTTATGGAAACGAATTTTAATTTTTCAAGATTTTTAAATATATATATATATATATATATATATATATATATATATATATATATATATATATATATATATATATATATATATATATATAATATATATATATATATATGTTCTATCTAAAATTTTTGAAACTCTTCTCAATTCTCATTTCCAGGATCATTTGGAGCCTCATTCTCTTCTTTCTGATCACCAGTATGGCTTTCGACGCTCGAGGTCAACTGGTGACATACTTTCCTATCTTACTGATCTATGGTCTTCTGCCCTTAGGGACTTCGGGGAGTCTTGTGTGGTGGCGCTTGACATATCCAATGCTTTTGACCGGATATGGCTCTCCAAGCTCCCCTCCTTTGGGTTTCCTCCTTCTCTTTGCTTACTATTGTCTAGTTTTCTCTCAGATCGTTCCATTTCGGCAGTTGTAGATGGAGCGACCTCTTCTTCCTTTTCTGTCAACTGTGGTGTTCCTCAGGGTTCTGTTTTATCTCCAACCTTATTCTTACTTTTCATTAACGATCTTCTCCAACTGCACTTCTAACTCTGTTCACTCTTATGCTGATGATTCAACTCTGCATTCTTCTACTCATTTCAAATCTGCTCCCTCTTTTACTTCTAGAGTTGCTTCTCGTCTTCAACTTTCCGATTCTATTCTTGCCGATCTGGATGGGATTTCCCGGTGGGGTCATAGCAACCTTGTGAAATTCAATCTAAAAACTCAACTTCACATCTCCCTCTCAAAAACACCTCCTAACTTTCCTATCCTCTTCGATGGCTCTCCCGTCTCACCTGTAAATAACATTAACATTCTTGGTCTAAACATAAACAAAAACTGTCTTGGAAACCACATATCACAATGGTTGCTAAAGCTGCCTCTAAGAAGCTGGGAGTTCTGTTCAGGTTGCGAGAGTTTTTTTCTTCTGAGCAGTTACTCCAGATATATAAGGGTCTTATTCGCCCTTGTATGGAGTACTGTTCTCACATTTGGGGGGGCTGGCTCCTCCTCTCTTCTGGATAGGGTTGAGTCAAAAGCTAAAGATTAATAAACTGTCCCCTACTTTCAAACTCTCTTGACCCTCTGTCCCTGCGACGTGACGTTGGCGCGCTATCTCTTTTCTACAGGTACTACAATGGCAGGTGCTCGAGGGAATTGGCCTCTCGCATTCCTCCACCGTTGCGTCGTCCTCTCGTTGCACGAGGGGTGCCCTGCTTTCGCACCAATTTTGTGTGGACGTAGGGAATCCCAGGCTAGCCCGTTGTGGTACCTCCTTTCTTTCCAGCCACCTCTATTCTGTGGAATTCTCTACCATCTTTTATTTTCCAACTGTATTTAATCTTCCACTCTTCAAGTCTTCCGTCTGCGCCCACCTGAGGGCTGTGCGTTAGGTGTGTGTGTTTGTGTGAGTTTGTCATTGTGTGTGTGCCCCCTCCTTGAAAAGGGCTCTGCCCGTGAGTGGTGGCGTTTTATATATATATATATATATATATATATATATATATATATATATATATATATAATATATATATATATATATATATATATATATATATATATATTATATATATATTATATATATATATAGTATGATGTGCATCCGCTAAAATCCGCATCAAATAACATCCGCACTTTCAAATCAATCCATCCGCATCCGCATCCGCATCCGCATCCGCACTTCTCCAAAATTCGACATCCGCACGCCGCATCCGCATCCGCAAATTAGAAAATATGACATCCGATCCATCACTAATATATATATATATATATATAATATATATATAATATATATATATATATATATATATAATATATATATATATATATATATATATATATATATATATATATATATATATATATATATATATATATATATATATATATATATATATATATATATATATAATATATATATATATATATATATATATATATATATATATATATATATATATATATATATATATATATAATATATATATATATATATATATATATTATTGTAGATCAAGATATAATAAAATTATAATGTTATTTAATCTATTGATGAATGGTTTACTTAGAAAAATGGAGAGAGAAGAGAAGAGTATTACGTTGAGAAATATGGAGGGTGAATGTGAAGTGAAAGTTTTACTTTTTGCAGATGATGCGGCATGTGTTGGTGGCAGAATCTGGAGAAAAGATGAGAATACTTGTGAGAGAGTTTGAAGGGAAATGTGCAAAACAAGAGATTGAAATTCAATCCAGCGAAGAATAAAGTTATGAGGATTGGAGGTGGGGATGAGGAAATGTGGAGGGAGGAATTGGTTTGTAGAAGTGTGAGAATGGAAACTTGAGGAGGTGAATGAATTCAAATATCTAGTAATGTTGGGTGGAAGGTAAGGGTGGGACGGAAAAAGAAAAAAAAAAAAAAAAAAAAAAAAAAAAAAAAAAAAAAAAAAAAAAAAAAAAAAAAAAAAAAAAAATTCGAAAGAAATAAAGATAAGAATGTTTGAATGTATGTGTTCACCTTCTGTATTGTATGTGTGTGAAACATAGACGATAAGTGCTCGGTCGAGAAAAAGTTTCAATGTCTTTGAGATGAAAGATTTGAGAGCGATATATAAATTGAGAAGGATTGATAGGATTAGAAATGAAAGAATAATGGAGATGTGTAAATGGAAGAAGGGTGTAATTGATAGAGAGGAGGAGGATGTGCTAAAATGGTTTGGACATATGTGAAGAATGAAAGAGAACAGAATGGTTGGCAAGGTACGTAGATCCGATGTAGATAGGGGAAGGTTAGGGATAGGGGAAGGCCGAAGTGTAGATGATGGATGGATGAGAGTGATTTTGATGGAAGGAATTTGAGTTTAGACGAGGGTAGAAGATTTGTGGAGACAGAGATGGAGGGAGGTGGTGAAAGCGTTGAAAGGTAAGAATAGTTATGTTTGTAAGGGAATTGCGGGCACCACCTCACGAAAGTGGAAAGGTGATAGTGATATAATATATATATATATATATATATATATATATATATATAATATATATATATATATATATATATTATATATATATATATATATATATATAATTAACATCCGCATCCGCATCCGCATCCTCATCAAAATTAACATCCGCATCTGCATCCGCATCCGAACTTTCGAAAATTCAAAATCCGCATCCGCATCCGCATCCGCACTTTCAAAAATTCAAATCCGCATCCGCACTTTCCAAAAAACATCCGCATCCGCATCCGCATCCGCAAATTGAAAAAATGACATCCGATCCATCACTAATATATATATATATATATATATATATATATATATATATATATATATATATATATATATATATATATATATATATATATATATATATATATATATATATATATTATATATATAATGTGTGTGTGTATGTGTGTATGCAAAGAGATAGGGTAAATAATGATTAAAGGTTCTTTAAAAAATGAAGCTTTCTTTAAATTAAAAAAAAAAAAAAAAAAAAA
Organism: Armadillidium nasatum; assembly: GCA_009176605.1. Classification (NCBI taxonomy): domain Eukaryota; kingdom Metazoa; phylum Arthropoda; class Malacostraca; order Isopoda; family Armadillidiidae; genus Armadillidium; species Armadillidium nasatum. The sequence continues at coordinate 6,083 of SEYY01018556.1, read as the reverse complement.
AAAAAAAAAAAAAAAAAAAAAGTAAGTATTAAACTTTTACTCACAGTGTTCTCTGCAGTGAAATTAGTGGTGACATATTTTATATACTCGTTGGAAACATTATTTATATTCCTTAACAGAACGTTCCCTCTTGGTACTGAATGTTCATCTCCAGTTCGAGTCTGAACCTGCTTACGAAGCTATCGAAAGTCGTCCTTGTTATGTATAATTCGATCGTTAAGAGGGCGCATAATAAAGATATGGAAATCCTTGCTGGGATTTTATGCGAGAGTTCTGTAGAAAAATTTTGGAGGCAATTTCTAAAAAAATATTTAGCAGTATTTTTAAAATTTTTGTAGAAAAATTTACAGAAATATTGATAAAAATTAAATATACAACTTAATAATATAAATAATAATCATAATATATAATAATAATAATAATAATAATAATAATAAACCAAAACGTGAGAGGAAACAACAGGCACAGTCATCTTGTTAACTTAGCGTCAAAATTCATCTCCCGAAAAGAAATTTAAACATAAAATATTAATCTTTATTTATTTATCTTTCTATTTTCTTTATCTTTCTTCTTTTCTTCCTATTTTTATTTTATTTGTTTTATTTATTTTTAATTTCACCCATAGAAAATGAAAAATGTATATATTTCTCATTGGAAATACCATTTTTTTTTTGACAATTCGTTATTATTTGCTTCAATTGTCTATAAATACTGAGAAAATATTTAATCCCTCAATATAATACAAATAGGCAAGATTCTTTTCACACTTAACACTGTTAACTTATTCCACTCCTATTCTCCAAGGTCATTTCATTTCCACATTTAAACATTAAATTGCATTACATTCACTCATGTCTCTAAAATTTGTATTATGACCTGAGAGGCCCTGATAAGTATTGGCTTTAGGAGTCGTGGAATGAATAAGTTATGGTGGGACGGATTCTAATTCTGAATCAAATTCGGGTTTCAATGTCTTGCGATATCGGGCTCGGGCTCGGTAAATGTTGAGTTTTTACGCGCTCCAATTTCTCAAATTATTATTTCTTCTCGAGATGTATTTTAACATTTTAGTGAAGTATAAACTTGAGAATGTATAGACTGGAATATGGAACTATGCAAATTGAAAAGTGTCAACTCACTAGCTACTACTCCTTCGCATACACTTGATATAAAACCTTTTCAAATTCACTGTACTTTACGGACTATACAAGAATAAATATGGCGACATTTTTATAAGATAATTATAATTCTTTCTTTTTTTTTTTAAATTTATATCATTCATCCCCTTATGTTTGTCATATTTTAATTTAAATTAAGATTACAGAACATGAAAGTTATCTAAACTCACACAAACAACCCAATTAACAGTTTTTCTAGGGAAATTTTATTTGAAAATGACTCAAAACTCTGTAAATATTACAGAGGAAATATTTATAATCTTACCTTCGAAAAGAGAAGACATTACAAATTTTATTTAGAATCACTAATCACTATATTTGTTTCTTTGTATAGTAATTTAAAGATGCGTTAGGTGGAAAACTCTCGAAGCAACTAAACCAAAAAAAAAAAAAAATTCAACAGGAGGAAAAAATGTACAGAAAAAAACAGCAAAATAAATTTTTTTTCAAGATAAAGAAACATTTGCGTGTCGTCAATAATAAATAATGATATAAGATAAAAACAAAGTAATGTTATTGAAGAAACACCTTTCATATGCGGCACAGATACGAAAGTGGAAGGGGCGACTAATATATAATAATTAAAATATAAAAATATAAAAATATATATATAATATATATATAATATATATATAAATATATATATATATAATATATATAAATATAATTATATATATATTATATAATATATCCTAATATATATAATATATATATATATAATTATGGGTTGCACAACTCCACTCCCCCTGCTGTTAATAAAGAAGACGTATCGACTGGCTCCCGTTTCAAGTTATTTATGTATCGCAGATCTTTTTAAATTTTTCTATTGTTTTAATAAACTTAATGAGATAGTACTATTGTTGCTGCATAATAATTAAGAATCTCAAAAATAGTTAATTGTGCTTAATGATAATGCAATGAGTATAGCTTTTAAACTAGCCAATGAGGAAAGAGAATGGCCTATGACGTCACAAAGGCTTGAATACAACGATTTTAAAATAAGAGCTCAGCTAGACTTGTGTGGACGACAAAGCCGGGTAGAGGATCGCTCCTTGTAAATCCTAAGGCAAGTCCAACAAACAAGAATTAAAACCGTAATTATCTATCACAACTAATTAATATTGCACATCTTAAAAGTGCACAATCTTGTTTAAATATATCTTGTGCTTCTATTAGATTGTACCCATATTTTGTGTGAGGCATTGATGCTTCTTAATTTTCATCTCATTTCAATTCTTGCCATTTTAATAAATTTATTAAGGATTAATTGGTTTGGTATTAATTAATTACCTAGTAATTAGAGCAGTGGTGACCCCAGAGTGACAGCGTCATTCATCCTTCCGATTAATGAACATTAAATAATAATAATAAATTTAAAAAAAATTCGGAAAAAGAAAAACAACAACAACAACCAACAAGACGTTTGAAGCAAAAAGAGAATTTCAAGTTAAACTCGGAGTTGAAATTTGATACCCACATCCCGAGAGAAAGGTAAGAAGGCATCTGTGGCACGCGAAAATGGAACCGGAGAACAGGCAAGTCATCTGTCAACGATAAAGGAAAAAACAAAAACAAAAAAAAAAGGACGCGCTAGTCTCAAGAAAAGAGAGATGACCTTGTAAAATTCGGGGGAGGGGTTGTTGGGGGGAAGCGAGCTTCGCTCGGAAACCGCCAAAATTTAGGAAAGAAGAGAACGGAAAGTTGAATTCGACTAACAAGGAATAGCAGAGAAAGAAAAAAATAGATAAATAGTGTTTGTAGTGTTTGTGAATTAGAATTAAAAAAAAAAAAAAGAAAAAAAAAATATAAAATAATAAATAAATTTTTTTTTTTTATTTAATTTATTTAATAATTTAATTAATAATAATCATAATATTTAATTATAAATTATAATTTAATAATAAAATAATATATCATAATAATTTAATAATAATAATATAATAAGAAATGTTAATTAGTAGAATCTAATATAAAAAGTTGAAAATAATATAGTGATAATAAAAATAAATGAAAAAATGAAGTAAATATAGAATAATCGATAATAATATAATATCATAATAATAATGAATACAAAAATAATATTAATAATAATAATGATAATAGTGGTGGTGATGGAAATTAAAATATAAAGGATCTCTTGGGGTTATAAAATTTGGAATTAAGAAGGCATTCGTCGAACTTGAAAAAGAAAAAAAAAACAAAAAAAGGAAAAGAGGAAACTTCAAATTTTCTGTCATGCATTCAAACAGTGTATTGCTTGCTAGAGATAGTGTCCTAGGAAAGTGCAGTTGCCTCTAGGTAGAAAGTTTTGCAATCCATAAGCATTCTCAATGCACGAGACCTGAAAAAAAAAAGAAAAAAAAAAAAAAAAAAAAAAAAAAAAGCACGTGAAGTGAAAAAAAGCA
>SEYY01018555.1:20000-27414 GCA_009176605.1 Armadillidium nasatum | reverse complement strand
CCACGCTCTTACCTGGTAATAACGGGAATTTCTAATCATGATCCTTAAGACGAGGGACTCCATATCACAAGGATGGTTACACATTAATTCTCCGATTAATTCGATACTTTGACTGCAGTTTTCTAACTTTCTTTGTCGCATAATTCCCTAATATAGAAATAATATATATATATATATATAATATTATATATATATATATATTAATTATATATAGTAAATTTATATAATAAATATTAAACGCATGGGGGTTGAAAAGTAACTCCGTTCTGCGTAAAATCTCGTATTGCAGATAAAGTAATGAAAACAATAATATTAAAGTGTAATATTATTTTTCTACATAATCTCCTCGAACATCAATACATTTCTGCAAAGTTATGAACCCACTTCTCGAAACCAGTTGAAAAGAAGTCTTGATCTGTTTTCCGGAACCAATCTGCCATTGCTTTCTTCACCTCATCATCTGAACCAAATTTTACTCCCAGGAGACTCTCTTTCAACTTTGGAAATAAGTGAAAATCACTGGGGACCAGATCAGGATTGTAGGATATGTGATCACTGACCTTATAATCCAAAAGTTGAAGCATCTGAGCACCGCAATATGGTCGAGCATTGAAGGAGGAAAACGGTTCGGTTTGACCTTACTCGACGGAAGCGGCTCTTCAATTTCTGGAGAGTTTCACAATAACGATCGGAGTTTACAGTCGATGGCAGATATTCCAATAACGAGGTCCTCCACATCCCAGAATGTTGTCAGCTGAGTTTACCAGCAGAGGTTTGAGTCTTAAACTTTCGTATGCCAAGTGACCTTGAGTATCTGAATTCCATAGACTCGTTTTCCTTCTGAATCGTAGTGGTGAACTCACGTTTCGTTTCCTTTTACAATGTTTTGAAGAAATTCTGTACACCTTCGGCATGCAAAAATTCAATCACTTCACGTTGCTTCAACGAAGTATAACTATTAGTTTCCATTTTTCTATTACTGCACAAAAATGAAATCAAATAACTATACCTTTCGCTTGTCAAATCTATTCTGCAAGCTTCAATCTATTGAACACAGATCTAAACATGTTTATACCAGTTTCCATAGCTTAACAATGCATCAATCATAGGCTTTATTTTTTAGCCTGTTCTCGTATATATGTGAAAGCGCCAACTGAAGAGATGAAATTATTCCCCCATTGGGCATTACCTATAGAATGTTAGGTTTGGCTGATGCATTCCTCAGTATTCAGTTGTCTTCTGGTTCGTTCTTTTCACGTTTTATCTTTACAGAGGGTATTTCTAACGTACCCTATACCTTACAGTGCTGGTGAGAGTGCCTAACACTCTCACCTCTCCCTCTTTCTTCACCTATAAGTACATTCTCAAATATTTTTGTTTTTTTAAGCGACGAAACATGAGCCTGCTACAGTGATTCTTGAAGGGTTGGCATCAGTAGTAGCGTGAGGTCAATTTGAGCGAGGTGATTTGCATGGCAAATCAAAAACCCGTTTGGCTTAGGTTGCCAGATTTTTACCGGCCGAAAGTGATATGTATACTACTGGCATCTTAACAGTGTCCCTTACCTATCCATCACCCCATCATCACATGGGAGTTGATGACCTCGGTGATGGGATTGGTGCTTTCAAGACTTCGCTTTTTTTATTTATTTCTGCAACATATGTGATCTTTATTCTAATTCCCACTTTGTAGAACACCTCTTCCCTTTTTCTTAGCCTTACCTTTTAGTTTTGACTGAAGCTCAGGTGCTTGAATATTCAGACAGCAAACCCCTTTTTTGATCTCTCTTTCTGTCTCTATCCTCAATTTTCTTTTTCCTTTTGCCTTAACCTATTATCTTCTCAAAGCAAAACTGCCTTTTGGTCTTTTGCCAAAGATGAAGTTTTTGCTCAAACCTTTGTCTCTAATTCCACCTTAGACGAATCCGGAGCTATTACTCCTCCTCCCTCTCCTTACAACTTATTTATTCCTCACATAGTAATTTCTTTTTAAAAAAATTATTCCAGCTCTTTCTGAGCTCACCACTGAGAAGGCGTATAGTCTTGATGAAATTCCTCCTATGGTTCTCAAAAAGCTTGTGCTTCATTACTTCTTTGATTTTGAAAGATATCCCACCTAACTACAATTAATCGACAGTAGGAGAGCTACCATGGAGCATCTAACCATTGGTCTTTCTTTAATTTTGTTTGGACAGGTAAAGTACGGTTGTTTTCAATGCCTCAAAAAACTCAATTCTTCTATCTCTACTCAACATAATCTACCACACGACTATGACGTTTTCAATAACTTAGAACTCCAAAATTCTTGTCCTTAATATTTTCGGAATTCATTTTTCTCATGTGCTTTCATGGAAAAATCAAATTACTTCTCTTTTTTAACAAGCTTCTAATAGGTTTGGTGTTTTGATGCACCTTCAAAATTTCTTCACCTCACCCTAGATGTTTACTATTCATCGAGGGAACGTTTGCCTCTGTGCGGAGTATACCTAACACATCTAGGGTGGTTTCACTCGTACAGCTCTCCTAAAATAGGTGGGGTCTAGAGCTTTCTGTCTTTCGTCTTTCTCTCTAAATAATTCTCTAAAGTTTCTTCCCGCTCTTCGAATTGTCACGTAACTCTCTCTATACTATCGCCCACCGCGGACACTACTTTTCTGAGCTCTCACATCGCATACCTCCCCCACTGAAAATGTCTTGTGCATCTCTCCTATCTACACAATCACATCCTTTCTTTATGACTTTAGACTTAACTGCTATGTTCGATCTTAGTTAAATGTCCTTTACTGATAAAATCTGAAACTTAGTCATTTTATCTATTTTCCCCAACTTCTTTTGATGTGTACACATTCAGACTCCTTGTATCGGGACTTGTCGGTCTTTAATTTAACTTCTCTTCCGGAAGATTTTCCAAATCTGGTGGGAACTGATATTTCTCAGGCATTTCCCACCAGGTGTGATATATATATATATATATATATATATATAATATATATATATATATATATATTATATATATATATATATATATATATATATATATATAATTTCAAGTCTGGTAATGGGGATTCGAATCATGACCTCTAAGCTGATAAGATGGAGTGTTACATCTATACCATGACAGTACAAAAGGAAATCGCAATGAGGAAAGCCGAACACTCGCCTTGATGACTAACTCTAAGGACCTCTCATACTGCACTTGGGTACAGGGCAACATGTCAGTTCCTATCCCTTCAACCATAGGCAATATACGTAACTAATAAAACCACATAAACCGTGGAGTGAAAATTTATAATTAAAAGTCTGCTAAATGGGATTCGAACCCTGAATTCTAAGCTGGTAAGACAGAGTGTTATCTGTGTACCACAACAGTACAAAAAGAAATCGTACTGAGAAAGTAAAGGAACAACTGCCATGATGACTAACTCAAAGGACCTCCTTGACTGCTTCATTCATATATATATATATATATATATATATATATATATATATATATATATATATATATATATATATATATATATATATATATATATATATATATATATATTACAAACCTGTAGAAGCCATTTAATGCACTGTCATCCCCAATGGGAGTTTTTGAAGCCCCATACGGAAGCCCCGAAGTTAAAAAGAATTTTGGTTAAGGCTATTGAATTGTCTAAGTATTGCAAACTGTGAGACAAAAGCGTTTGTTTCTGCAAAGAGATTAAGATCGAACCTGTTAGTAAATCTTAGGACTCTTGCATTTGCTCCATTTAGTATATATAGATATATATATATATTATATATTAGTATATATATATATATATATATATATATATATATATATATATATATAATAATTATATATATATATATTATATGTATATATATAAATTATATATATATATATATATATATATTATATATATATATAGTATGTTATAGATATATATATATAATATATATATATATATATATATATTATATATATATATATATATATATATATATATATATATATATTATATATATAATTTAATTAAAACTTAGTATCATATTTATGCAAATCTTTTTGGCACAATATCAAGGTTAATATGTGTAATTAAACTGTATTTTTATTTTATTTATAAAATATTTTAGAAAAAGCTAAACAATATATATCGATGTAAAATTTTATCGATATATCGATATAATGTTTTATCGATATATCGATATAACAAATCAATATGTAAAGATTGTCTGACCTGGGCATCAACCTCATTGACATTGGCTCCAGCTTCCAGCAAACACTTGGCTATGTGGGCAGCACTGCCGTATCGCTTTTCCCTTAGGAGATGACGGATTGAAAGGAGGGGGGAGTCCCCAGATTGATCTTTAAATACTAATGATGCCCCTCTATATAATAAACTTTGTAATGCGTCTTTGGAACTTGCTGTACATACACCACCTGAATGAATATTAATAATAATAATATAATAATAGAAATAATAAAAATAAAATAAAATAAAAATAATAAATAATTAACATTAATTAATAATAATAATAATAATAATAATAATAATAATAATAATAATAATAATAATAATAATAATAATAAGCAGCGTGTTAAAATTAGAACGTCCCTCACCTAATATTAAAATATGAAGCGGCGTTTGCCCCAATTTATTCATTTGGTTGATTGAGGCGCCGTGGTCCAACAGTTGATTGATGAATGGAGATGGATTGGCGAGTTGACACGCCATGTGGAGGTGCAAAACTGTGGCTTTTGGCTGGCGGAAAAAAAAAGGAAGGAATAGATCTCTCATTATGTAATTCGGGAAGAGACAGATTTTAAACGTATAACATTTTTTTTTTTAGGGGGGGGGGGTTGGGGGAGTTTTTGAATTTTTTTATTTAATTAATTTTACAGAGTATCTTCTTAATTTATTTAGAATGTTAAGAATTTTGAATTTCTTTTCGTAATAATAATTATTATAATAATTCTATAACTGGTTACTAATACTACTACTACTACCACTACTATTACTACTACTACTATTTCTATAATTGAAGACTTACCTGAACATCGTTAATATTTTCGCTCTCCAAAATTTCAAGTGAAAGACTATCATCGTATTCTTCTTTGCTCAGATCAATATCTCTTTCCTCCTCTCACGATATATATATATATATAATATATATATATATATATATATATATATATATATATATATATAATATATATATATATATATATATATATATATATATATATATATATATATATATATATATATATATATATATACTATATATATATTATATATATATATATATATATAAAGAGAGAGAGAATGAGAGAGAGAGAGGGAGTGGGTAAAAGAGTGACTAAAAGACGGAGAGATTTATAGGTTGATAAATAAGTTGATAGAGAGAGAGAGAGAGAGAGAGAGAGAGAGAGAGAGAGAGAGAGAGAGAGAGAGAGAGAGAGAGAGAGAGAGAGAGAGAGAGAGAGAGAGAGACAGACAGACAGACAGAGAGGGTGAGTAGATAAGAGAGATAGAGGGGTGAGATTTAATTTTGTCAAAGCGATATGTATGTTCTCTATAAATATAAAAGTTTATTTAAAAAAAAAAAGTGATGAAATTGACTTAAGGTGAAAGTGAAGATGAGGAGGTTTCAAACCTGTTTTATGGGCGTGTTCTCTCGCGAAGACCGTGTGGAGTCTTGTGACGATGTCTGAATGTTGAAGTGGAAAGGGCAACCTATTGAAGACCAAAGATAATGTTTGTCTCTTCTCTCCTTGGTGAAGGTCTTCGTGTTCCTTCTTCTGCTGCACCGTCATCGCTCTCCTGCAACGGAAAGAAATTCCCATTACAATAATTTTATCATAATAAATAATTATTTGTATTTGCAAGGGCTCGTTCAAAGCATAATAGGCACAATCTGGAGAGGAGGATCGTTAATTTTTTTTTCGATTTCGACTCCATCATTATAATATATACGGCTTTGACTCCGTCTCCGTCTCCGGATCTGTCTCGTCTCCGGATCCATCTCCGTCTCCGGATCCATCTCCGTCTCCGGATCCATCTCCGTCTCCGTCTCCGGATCCATCTCCGTCTCCGTCTCCGTCTCCGTCTCCGGATCCATCTCCGTCTCCGTCTCCGGATCCATCTCCGTCTCCTGATCCATCTCCGTCTCCGTCTCCGGATCCATCTCCGTCTCCGTCTCCGTCTCCGTCACTACGTTTCCTTATCTGCATCTTTACTTGTAATATTAATTGAAGCAATGCTTGTATACAAATATTTGTTTTCAACAAGAACTTACATACGCACAGCTTCATATCCACATACCCAGCTACATCATGCACACACATTCGCACACACACACACACACACACACACACATATATATATATATATATATATATATATATATATATATATATATATATATTATATATATATATATATATATATATATATATATATATATATATAATATATATATATATATATATATATATATATATATCGGAGAGAAATCCTTTCTTTATGTTTCCTCTTCGTTAAGTATTGACCAATTAGAAATTTAATAATTAAATAAATAATAATAATAATAATAATAATAATAATAATAATAATAATAATAATAATAATGCTTTGTTTGATTAGTCTTTGGGAAAAAGGTCATAATCCTCAACACTCCCACAATCCATACTGATATTTTTTGCATAATTTGAAGAAATTATTACCATAAGACCCCCTCTCTGAGAACCCAATAACAAGGGATATACATAAAAATTCAGGTTCCTAGATCTGGATCTAGGGACCCTATAAACAGGAATATACAAAAAAATTAAGGTCCCTAGATCTGGTTCCCAGAAATTTTTAATTCTTTATAGTTTTTTTTTTTTTTTAACTTTTGCCTTCTATGGTAACCATAATTGAAGAGCTCAAAAATTAAACGAAACCCATATTTAAAAAAAAACAAAAACAAAAAAAAAACCTTAGAATAGGAACCTAAACATCAAGAGACCTGCTTCATTTCTTTTGCTTTTAATTAAAGATAGCTTTAAGATACAACAGGACGTCATTGTTTCTGCATTTTTTTTTTTAATAAAAAGTTAATATCTCACGAGCATTGCCCTATTCGAGGAGAGGAACTTTTCTAGGATCCCCAAGTGGAATCGAACTGGCGCCCTCAAGCGCGTGAGTCAGTTAATAACTCTACCGTTTGAGCCACGTTTGCTAAGAATATAATGCTAATGTACAGTCTATGACTGGCAAAGATGCCATATTTCCAATAGGCGAAAATGAGACTTTTAAAGTTAGGATATTAATTAAAAAGATGGGTAAAAAACATGCTAAATGTTGGGTCATAGATCCTCTCTGGTACATAACTACTGATTCTAGGGCATCTTTAAGTTAGAAAGGTATTCAAGATATCGCTAA
>SEYY01018555.1:0-2500 GCA_009176605.1 Armadillidium nasatum | reverse complement strand
CAATGCAGATTTAAAATATTATTAGAACGGACAAAATAAAATAGACTAATTTTACCTTCATAATGCCAATGCATAAGGCATATTTTGGGGTCTTTCTCATTTGTGAGTTATAGGCATTATATCTTTATCTTTCATTTATCATTTTAATACATTGTATTTTAAGATATTTAATGGTTTATTTTTTCTATTTCATTTTAATATTTTCATTTTACTGTAATTATATTAGAACCAATAACATAAAAGTTGAGGGTCTTAAAATAAATTTTATGTTTGTTTTTCTAATCTATATCGCATTATATATAGTAATGGTAAGAATTTATTAAAATTCTTTCTCACCATACTCTCTCTCTCTCTCTTTTTTTTTTTTTTTTTTCCCTCTCCCAGGAAGGCCTTTTTCCGCCTGGACAAAACCCTTCAACCGTGGTTGTTGTTAGTTGGTTAGGGTTTCGAGGCAAAACTTGAGTTTCTTGAGCAGATGAATGATGGTTGTCGGCTTGCTAGGCCTGTCACAACTCCAGAAATGTAAATTATTATGTATACAAACAATTAAACAAACTGAAATTCGAACCACATATTTCATAAACAATAGTTCTACACTCTACCTCTAGACCAAACCTAAAAATACTATCATTCTATATTATTATTTGTTATTGTAATGCTGTTATTATCACATAAAATAAATAATAGCAAAAGCAACACAGAATGATAGTATTTCTAATGTGCGAGTCAGGTTATGATAAAGTATTTTTATTATTATTATTATTATTATTATTATTATTATTATTATTATTATTATTATTATTATTATTATTATTATTATTATTATTATTGGTTTCATTATTATTATTATTATTATTGGTAATAGTTAGAAGAGTTTATATTTCTTTTTTTAAAAGTGTTTTAATAGCATATTTTCCTTCCAAGAAAGAAGACATCGGGTTATCGTTGGAATACTGTCGGGATACCGTTGGGATACCGTTGGGATACCGTTGAGGATACCGTTGGTGGTGTACGAATATTCTTTCAATTCTCTGGTTTGACAAGCCAATATAGGGCCACTAAAGTTTTATTCATTCTCTCATTATTTTTTTAAGGTTACGATAATATTAATAATAATAATGATAATAATAATAATAATAATAATAATAATAATAATAATAATAATAATAATAATAATAATAATAATAATAATAAATAATAATAATAATAATAATAAATAATAATAATAATAATAATAATAATAATAAATAATAATAATAATAATAATAATAATAATAATAATAATAATAATAATAATAATATAATAATAATAATAATAATAATAATAATTTAATAATATATAATTAATATTAATAATAATATATATATATATATATATATATATATATATATATATATATATATATATATATATATATATATATATATATATATATATATATATATATATAATATATATATATATATATATTATATATATATATATATATATATATATATATATATATATATATATAATATATATATATATATATATATATATATAAGGTGTCCCATAAGTTTCCATACATAGGAGTTTTAACATATGTATTTTTTTCCAGATATCCAATAAGATGCGTTTGACTAAAGATCAAAGGATTGACATTATTATGAAGGCCGGCTCAGGAAGCTGTAGCAAGGTTGCAGCCGACTCTAACAGAAAACATGGGACGATCATCACACACGACACTTTGGCAAAACGCATAATAAAGTTTAAAAAAACAGGATTTGTTGCAGATCAGGCAAGAAGCGGTCGCAGACGTACTGCCAACGATGAAGGTACAACACGTAGGGTACTCTCCGCGCTTACACGGAGTCCCTAGGAAGGTATACAACGATTGTCTGCTACAGCCGGTGTCAGCAGATCTAGTATCGGCCACATTTTGAAAGCAAACAAGTGGTGTCCATACAAATTACATTTGGCACTGCATAAGTGTGAAGATGATCCGAATAGACGGCTGGAATTTTGTGAGTGGGTATTGAGCAAATTTCAAGAGGATGCAGGTTTCTCAGCCAACATATTGTTTACACACGAAGCAATCTTTTACGTCAATGGAGAGATGAATCGACAAAATGCACGTTATTGGAGCACTGCAAACCCTCACTGCCTGAGCTCAACAAAGATGCAGGGTGCTGGTAAAGAAATGATATGGGACGGGATATAGGGTCAGAGTTATTGGACCATTTTTCATTGAGGGGAATCTTACTGCCGATAAGTATCTGAACATGTTGCAGGAAGATATTCTCCCATCCATTTTAGACGAGGATGGGAACTTTCCGGTGTACTTTCGGCAAGATGGAGCGCCACCTCATTTCGGTATTGACGTACGTGAGTGGTTACATAATCAATTTCCAGATACTTGGATCGGTCAGAGTGGTCCTGTGGGGTAGCCTTCCATATCTCCAGACCTTACCCCACCTGATTTTTACCTCTGGAGGCATGTGAAGGCTGTGGTGTATC
>SEYY01018554.1:17500-22500 GCA_009176605.1 Armadillidium nasatum | reverse complement strand
TATATATATATATATATATATATATATATATATATATATATATATATATATATATATATATATATATATATATATATAATATATATATATATATATATATATATATATATATATATATATATATATATATATATATATATATATATATATATATATATATATATATATATATATATATATATATATATATATATATATATATATATATATATATATATATATATATATATATATATATATATTGCGAGACTTGGTAGGGGTCGACTTCGTATTATTCACAAAGAGTGGGGCTCACTTTTCCTCCGTGTGGATATTTCGTTATACATTCCTTCACAACACATAGATGTGGAGTCGGTGATGGGCATCCTGTGGTCACTGAGCTGTCCTTTGTGGTTTCGTTCCCCTTTGAATCGGTAGCCTGACAGACTGTTCAGGATGAACTGGCCTGAAATAATGGGATAACAAGTCGCTGCCTGATCCATTTTGATACTGCGAAAGATTACCTTGTGGTGGGTCTAATAGAAGGAACAGTTTCCTCAGGATAAGGTGATTCTTGAGGTTCTAGTCTGCACAGTGTATCCCTGAAAATTACTGTACCGTTGCATCAAATGGGTTTACAACAGTAGAATTCAGGTTTCCTGGTGGGTGTGGATTTCCATATTGGGACGAATAAAACTCGATAATATATGACTTCTCAAACAAAAAATATCTGTTCGGATTTTGTTAACGAAACAGCTCAGATTATTGGCCTCATGAATTTGGATAACTCGAAAACAAGAGACATAGATTAACCATTTCCTCCATTTGGTAGGTCTTTGGAAACTGCCAGAAATGGTATGCGAAGTCTGCATCATCTTCCTCCTGTTGCCTACTAACCACTACTAACTATTCTAACGTTGCCTCTCTCCCAGTAACACCGGTTACGTAATTCAAAATATTATTCAATTTTTGGTCTACTGCACCCAAAGTGGTGAAAGAAAATAGTAAAATACAACTTATTGACGAATCGGAGAAAGCCATCGTGACAGTAAACACTTCCGTCTTGAGAAACACAATCCCTAAGTTCCCGCTGTTTGCCGAAGACCTTATATTGTGTGTTGAAAAATCCAACCTGACCTTCACGTAACGTCCTGTTCAACTCGCCATTAAAAACATTAACTAGTGGAACTATTTTCATGTAATTGAGATTAAATTCTGCAGGAAACACGGAATAGGGGAGAGAATTCCACAAAACATATGTGACTGGAAAGAAGGAGGCACCACAGCGAACATGCCTGGAGTTACCAATGTCCACACAAAATTCATGTGGGGTACAATGCACCCCTTGTGCTACGAGGCAATTGTAAAGGGGGAGGTATTCAAGTGGAAATTTCTCTCTATCATTTGCCTCTGTAGTACGGTTTAGTACCTATAGAAAAGATACAACATCTCTTCGCAAAGTTAAAGGGTCAAGTGAATTAGAAAGAGCGGAACAATTTATAAATTTTTTAGCATTGACTCAGCCCTATCTAAAAGACTGGTCTGGTCAAACCTGAGCCACCCCAGATATGAGAGCAGTACTCCATACACGGGCGGAAAAGGCCCTTGTATATTTGAAGCAACTGCGAAGAGGTAAAAAATTATTTCAGCCTAAACAGAACTCACAGTTTCTTTGAGGCAGTCCTAGCAATCATCGTGATCTGAGGTTTACAAGACATTTTTTTATGTTAAGGACAAGGATGTTTATGCTGTCAACAGGAGAGACGGGAGAATTATAGAAAGAAATAGAAATGTTAGGAAGTGTCTTTGAGAGGGATATTTCAAGAAGCTGAGTTTTTAAGAGTGAATTTAACAAGGTTGAGACGACTCCACTGGGAAATTCTATTCAAATCAACAAGAATGGAATCGGAAAGATGAAGGCGAGAGGCAACTAGATGCAAAAGAGGGAGTAGATTTGAAATGAGTAGAAGATAGGAGGGTCGAATCATATGCATATGAATGGATAGGGTTAGATGAGCAGCTGTGATGATCATTAATGAAAAGTAGGAATAGAGTAGGAGACAGGAGACACGACAGAACTCTGAGGAACACCACTATTGACAGGAAAGGAAGAAGAAGTCGCTCCATCAACAACAGCCGAAATGGAACGATTAGAAAGAAAGCTAGACATAAGTAAGTAATGAGAAGGAGGGGAGCTTGGAAAGCAGTGACGCATGCCATACCCGGTCAAACGCCTTAGATACGTCAAGCGCCACCACACAAGTCTCTCCATGGTACCTAAGGGCAGAAGACCGTAAATCTGTGAGATAGGAAAGTATTTCACTAGTATACCTCAACATCGAAAGCCATACTGATGATCAGAAAAAAGGGAATGTAGTTCCTGATGATCCAAGATGTGAGAGTTGAGAAGGGTTTCAATGATCTTGGACAGAATACAAGTAAGAGCTATATGACGAAAGTTAGAAGGATCAGAGTGGCCACCTTTCTCCGGAATAGGCATGAAATCTGACACAGAGGAGCTACAAATTTAATTGGAAATAAATAAGTAATTAGAAATAAATAAGTAATTAGAAATAAATAAATATTTAGTTACATTAAATAAATTTTTTTTTTTTTAAATAAAGAAATTTGAAACAATTAGGCCTGCCTTACTTTATAGCTATATTATTGTCTAAAACAATTGAGGCTGGGTTTCTCCAAGTAATATTATATATATATATATATATATATATTATATATATATATATATATATATATATATATATATATATATATATATATATATATATATATATATATATATATATATATATATATATCAAACAAACACATGAAGAATGTATTTAACTACTACATACTGTAAAGGCCATCCAGCTTTTGAAAACACTAGAAATTATCGTTACTTAAATGGCCATAAAAATGTGTTTGAACTTGAGGATGGAAAGTACTAGTATGTACGGAGATATAGAGAGTCAATTCAGAAGTACACTCCCCTAAAACTCTGGGAAGAAAGCCATTCGGGATGCTTGTCTTCCTAAAGTTCATAGATTTCAGAAGCCCATGCACCTGATCAAATGTAATCACAGGTAAAGTCATGGAACATTTGAGAGGGGAAGAAATAGGATAAGAAATGCAGGAGTCGTCCAGGGTTGAATTAAAGGAGGACAGGAGACCGAAGAGACAAGCCCCTTTTAGTTGGAGGGTTTGCAACATAACCATCAGAGCGAATAAGAGGAGGAAAAGAAGATTATATATATATATATATATATATATATATATATATATATATATATATATATATATATATATATATATATATATATATATATATATATATATATATATATATATATATATATATATATATAATTATTTTCTTATTCATGCTATCCAAAAAATTAGTCAAACATTAGGCAACAAATTAATAACTTTCAAAATTTTATACATCCTCAACATTCGCATTTAATAATTGCGGATGCGGATATTACAAAATCAAGAACTACGGATGCGGATGAGGATATTAAATTTAATGCGGATGTTATTCGGATGCGTATGCGAATGTCACACATCACTAGAATGTATAGAGAAGCGTGTCGCACGAGCTTTTCGCAATGAGGAGGTATCCTACGGGAGAGTTCAGAAAAGCGAATTCTGTTGTAATAGTGATAGTATGAAGAGAGCGACAAAACAATTCGACGAGCAGAAAGAAACTGGAGAGAATTAGTGTGAGTATTAGTGTTGATGAGACGAAAAACCCTAGACTCCACCTTTTCAAGGGGAGCTTTATGAATGGAACTACTCCATGCAGGGATAAAGAAGCTAGTATAAAGGCAAGCAATTGGGTGACGTGATAAAATTACTAAGGGCCTCAGAACACTTAACCTCTTAAAAGAAGCTTTAGAAAGAAAAGTAATGTGATCTATCCAAGAAAGATCACGAGAAAAAGAAACACCGAGAATACTAAGGACAGATGGAGGTTTGAGTATTTTCTAAGAAGATATCATAGTTGTGTTGAAGATTGTGTCGAGTAGAGAGATGGAAGAATGGAGTTTTGGTGGCATTGAAAACGACCATGTTTTCTCTGATCTAACTCGAAATACGTGAAAGATTAGAGATTAGTTGCTCCAAGGCCACCATTCTAGCTTCAGTTAATGGAGTTTTGGTGGCATTGAAAACGACCATGTTTTCTCTGATCTAATTCGAAATACGTGAAAGATTAGAGATTAGTTGCTCCAAGGCCACCATTCTAGCTTCAGTTAACTGCTGTTGGGGGGAGTGTTTTACAATCTGAAAGGAGTAATGAAGGGTGGGGTCATCATGATCAGCGTAGTATATAGGTGACGAAATAATAGATAGAATGTCATTTAATGAAAAGTAGGAAAAGTGTTGGTGATAGGACAGAATTCTGAGGAACACCATTATTAGTAGATTTAAAGAATGAACTGTAGCCTTCTATAACATCTGCTATAGAACAACCGAAAAGAAAATTAGTGAGAAGAATAGATTTCGAAAGAGGGAAATTTTGAAATTAAAGCTTTGTGCCAAACTCTATCGAAGGCTTTTCATATGTCCAGCGCGACAGCGAAAATTTCACGACTCAAGGAAGACCATGAGTCAGAGAGAAGGGAAAAAAGATCACCAGTAGAGCGTTTTTTACGAAAGCCATACTGGCGATCAGAAATAAGATTAAAAGAAATGAGATGTTTCCAAATCTTCTTGCTTAGGATAGATTCAAAAACTTTAGAAAGAAAGGAAGTCAAAGAAATGTGACGGTAGTTGGAGGGTTGTGAGGGATCCCCTTTTTCGACACAGGCTGAATGAGCGCACGTTTCCAGCAAGAAGGGAAGACTGAAGTTGAAAGACAGAGACAAAATAGTTTACCAAGGCAGGGTGCAAGCTCGGAAGCACAAGTTTTGAGAATCACAGGAGGGATATCATCAGGACCATACGCCTTCTTAGTGTTAAGCTGAGAGAGAGCAGAAATGACGTATTTAGAAGAAATTATAATTTAAGGAATAAAT
>SEYY01018554.1:10000-12500 GCA_009176605.1 Armadillidium nasatum | reverse complement strand
ACATATGTGGACCCCCTCAGCCCTAACTTTACGTAGGCTCTTCAATGAAACTTGGCTCGAGTTCTGACCCTGAGCTGAACCCGGACCCGGACTCAGACCTTGAGACTTGTATTTCTAAGCCGGAGTTACCCTTACAATAACAAAGAAGATGGAGAATGAATTTAACTATCAATGCAATTGAATATTTTCTGTTATATTGTGTTCTACTGTCAGAAAAAAAGGTATCTGGATGAGAGAAAGATGGCGGTAACTGAATAAATGCAATGGCCACCAAGCTGCCAATTACTATGTATAGAATAGGGCTGAAAGGAGCACGGATGCCTCATAGAACTGTCCAGTACTAGGTCACCTTCAGACAAACACTCTCTCTCTCTCTCTCTCTCTAATAAATAATAATAATTTTCATCCCCCAGGAAGAACTTATGTCCTGTCAGTGCGATCTTTCTAGGAAGATCGTTGGGTTTCACCGGGCCACGGCGTATACCGCTGGCTCTGCCAGACCTATCGCGGATGCCGGAGTTTTTTTCCCATCAGTGACAAGAGCACTTCACTAATGTACTCGTTTAACGACTAAGCCATTCGGAGCTAAGCGCAAAGAGACTCTACTCACGTTTCCCTCCCCGACCAGACCTCTAACCCTGGTACTCTCGCTTGCCAGGCGAGTACTCTGCCGTTGAGCTAACTATATATATATATATATATATATTTATATATATATATATATTATATATATATATTATATATATATATTATATATATATATATATATATATATATATATATATATATATATATATATATATATATATATATATATATATATAATATAATGCAATGTTACTTAATCCAATTTTATTTTTTTATTTATTTATTTATTATTTTTTTCCTTCAAGTAATATGTCTTCGCAAAAGGCAGGAATTGTCTGATGGAAGATAAGCGAATAAAGTAATCTTTAAAAGACTAATATATTAATAAGTAGATCTTTATTTTACAAGATCAAATAATCATAGATTTGTCTTCTTTGCTTTTGAGATCTAAATAAGAGGAAAAAAAATCTAGAAGATTTATTCGATAAAGGAACTCTATATGGCAACTATTTATTGTTTTATATATTATATATATTATATATATATATATATTATTTATATTATAATATATATATATATATATATATATTATATATTATATATATATATATATAATATATATTATATATATTATATATATATATATACTATATAATATTATATATTAAAGTGGCCCTTAGTTATAGAGGTGAAAAGTAAATTAACGCAAACATTTCAAGACACCCCCCTAGAATTGTTATATATGATACATATTTTTGCTTCCTAAAATTTCAGGGAGATTAGGTAAGAAGAACTCGTGGTTCATTTGAAGCTAAGTTTTAATAATGGTCGAAAATGTTTTTTCTATAGATAAATATTATGATATTTCGTACTTTAAAATTTCACAGATACTCTCGATTTCTTAACATCAGGATCGGCGCCTATATTTTGATACCATTTGCAAAATAACCTGTATTTCCTCATCCTTTTCGGTAAGCAATTTGTCATACTCTTCCAATAATTTTACTTCTCGTTCCTCTACATCGTTTACAACTTTAAAATCTGTTTACAATTCGTAATCCTATTAAGAAGTCTTCATTGCTACTCCATTCCTGTGGATGTTTACTCAGGAAATTTGTGTTTATAGAAAATAGCCCAAAAAAATCCTTTGGATTTCTCGTTAATAAAGTGATCTGTGGAATTATTGTGATATTTATCTAACTCCTTGGCTCGAAGTTTCACACTTTCATCAGAAATATTAAGATTTTTTCATATTGTCAGTAGTTTTGTTTCAACTGAAACATTATGTCAATAAAAGGACAAGGTTTCTAATTTAGGAGATAGATACCACAAATGATTGCAAAATTTTTCAAGGCTAATTTGTTGATATCCTCATTTATGTCCTTATGTTAAATAGGAACGTCAGATCTTGAAGTGGGGCTTCTGTCGCAAATGGAGAACGAATACAGGTCTCGACGTACAGACAAACAATGAACCGACATTCATCTCTGATACTCTTTACTTCATTTTGTGAGATTTTAAATTTGATTTCGGAAAAGGAAAATTCTGAGGCAATATACGACTTTAGCCATCCATCTGCCAGAATGAATGGCTCCTGGGATCCTGAATGATATACCTGAAGGAGGACTCCTCCAAGGAAAATTGTAAGTTCAACAACTTCCCTATAATCTACTCGAATCTTCTTTTCTTTAAGCGTTCTCAGTGAGAACTCAAAAAGATCTTCAATATTTGATATCTTGTCTTAAATGTATCTGCCAGTTATACCTGGTGTGAATTTAGATTTATCAATTGCTGTCCATTTTTCTTTGAATTTTCTTTAAATCTGGATATATATGGAAGGTTTCCGCTGTTGCTATTAATATCCTAACAGCATCCTTTTAATCATATTTTTGTCTCCTTTGTTCGAGATCTA
>SEYY01018554.1:0-2500 GCA_009176605.1 Armadillidium nasatum | reverse complement strand
CTAATCCTATGAAGGAGGGGAAATTAGATAAATGAAATGTGAGAATGAGAGTAGCATTTATGATTGGGTTGACCGATTTTGAGAGAGAAAGTATAAAGCTGCTTATAAAGAAGAACGGGTGGAGCAAATTCTTTCTTTTTTTTCTTTCTTTTTTTTCCGTATCAGGAGGAAAATATATTCAGGCGAGTTCTTAGAAAAAAAAATTATCCCAAAAAAATATTCATCACTTAAAAGACATATTACGAATAAAAAAATATCTCCGCCAGTTTTTTTCCCCTAATTTTGTTACTAATATTCATTCTACCTAATATACACCAACATTAAACCTTTCCTAATAATACACACAGTATATATACTCAAAAATACTAAATCATTTACACCTATACAGAGATCATTAAAAAAAACATAGTCACAACGAAAAGTTTAATACAAACTAAACGCAATAAATAAATGGAAAAATATTTCAGATTTTTCAAAATAAATAGTACGAGATCTTAAACAAACCAAACGTCAAAAAAAGGAACCTCTCACTACAGAAGAAGGTCGATAAACCCTTAAAAAATAATTTTCGATTCCCAGCGTAATGCAGGATATATAAAACCAATAAAGACTCCTGATCGAGTTGAAGTACCTCGTATCCTATGTCAAAATGTAAATTATTATAATGAAAGTGAGTAAAATTTTTGAATGTAATTTTGGAGAATTCATTTTATTTTTAATCCATAATTTTAAAATACGTTTTCTCAAACTTGTGATTTTCAGACCTGTGGTTGCGGTTTTGTCATATATATATATATATATTATATAAAAATAAATTAATAATATATATAATATATAATATATATAATAATAATATTATATATTAATATATATATTAAAGAGAGAGAAGAGAGAGAGAGAGGTGAGAGAGAAAGATGAGAGGGCAGAGAGAGAGAGTGATGGAGAGAGAGAAGGAGTGAGAGAGAGTGATAAAGAGAGAGCGACAGAGAGAGGGGTGACAATGAGAGAGAGAGTTAAAGAGAGGAGTGAGAAAGAGAGAGAAAAATTTATTTATATAAAATTAGTTATTTTATATTTTAAAAAAATTAATTATTGTATTTATTTTTAGTTCCAAAGTAACTATAAAATCTCTTAAAATTTTTTATTTTAATTTTATTTTATTTTTATTTTATATTTATTTTAATTATTTTATTATTATTTTATTTTATACTTCAAAGAACTGCACGATGTAGCATACATAACGTGCACAAGGGACGCACACACACACACAAATTTATATATATAATATATATATATTATATATATATAATATATTATATATATATATAATATATATATATAATATATTATATATATATATATATATAATATATATAATATATATATATATATATATATATATATATATATATATATATATATATATATATATATAATATATATATAATATAGTATAATTAATAATATTTATATATTATATATTAATATATATATATAAATATATATATATATAATATATATATATATATATTATATAAATATAATATATATTAAATCAATGAAGTATCCCCTACTGTGTATACCCTGCTGGGTGAAACGATGAGCTAGACCAGTCTTTCACTGCTTTGCCCTTTGGTTCGATCCTTTTAGCGTTTCTCCTACTCCAAGGGTCTCTAGTGGACCCTCGACCCGAACTAGAATGTCTGTGCTCCTACTTCCTAAACCGTTTCTTCACATATACCCCACAGATATACAAGCTCTAACTTGTACATTACCTTTTTAAAAGGAAATTAAAAGTGGTGAAATGTAAACCTGCTTCGGAGATGCTTGGAAGGTTGGTCTATAAGCAATGCTCCTCATGACCCTCTCACCTCATCTTCACTTGGGAGTTGATGGTCTCCGATGATGGAGATTGTCCTGATGCACGGTTTTCTTTTTTCATAAATTTCTCCAATATTCAAAAATTTTTTGTTTAATTTCCACTATGTCGAACAACTCCTCTCTTTTTCTAGACCTCAGCTCGGGTTCTTAACTGAAACTCAGAGACTTGAGTGTCTGAGAGCAAACCTTACTCTGTTACCTCCTACTGTCTCTATCTTCAGTTTTCAGCCAAAAGCGGAAGTTGCGCATATGTACGCAACGATGTCTGTTTTCGTGTATTTATTTGGAATTCTCTGAATTCTCTTCTTTATGGTTTAAGCTCACTTGCAATTCTACAACTAAATACATTTGTTCTGTCTATTTATTACCTAATTCTATTGACAATAAAAAATATTCTTTCTTCCATTGGGTTCATCCGATCACCTTATCTCTGTATCTTGTCCTGTCTCTTTAAGTCTTCGGACCCCGCCTTCGGCTTGGAGATATTTCTAGCACTTCAGTACAGGTAACTGGTATGACTTAGGGTCTTAGTTTTCTGATTTACCATGAATGATTACCTTTTTCTTGGGAAGGATCCCTACGAATGTGAAGAGCTCATAACTGGGGTGATCTCTCTCTC
>SEYY01018553.1:0-19994 GCA_009176605.1 Armadillidium nasatum | reverse complement strand
CTTGTTTTCACTTGGAAGATGACTGCTCTGATAGTGGGGCTTGTGCCATTGCGAATTTCCAGCCTCGTTCTAAAACATATTCTTTTATCATTAGTTTTCTGAAACTTTCGTGATCTTAATTTTAATTTTCACTTTGTTGCATACTATCTATTGTCCTCCAGACCTCATCTCTTGTACTTAGTTGGTGCATCACATAATCCGTATTCCTGATGAACTTTGATATAAACCTATCACTCTACATATTAGCACCCATCCTTATTCTTTTATATTTCATTCAATTTTAGGATCACTCTGATCACTTCGTTCTATATCATCTCCTATGTCTTCAAATGGTAAATTATTTACATATATATATATATATATATATATATATATATATATATATATATATATATATATATATATATATATATATATATATATATATATATATATATATATATATATATATATATATATTATATATATATATATATATATATATATATATATATAATATATATATATATATATATATATATATATATATATATATATATATATATATATATATATTCATATTTCTTATTCGGCTATCGGTTATTCGAACCCTGACCTCTGCGCAATGACACTTCAAAAGGAAATCGCAGAGAGAGGGGAGGGAAAGCTCATTGACAACCACCAAAGGATCTCCCCGATGGCACTGAAGAGACAAGTTAAACAGGTCATTTACACTCTCCTTTAACCACAGATAATATGCGTAAGTTCAAGTAAGTTTGTTATCTATTATTTTATATATTATCTGTGGTTTTATATATTATATGTGGTAACTGACCTGTTACCCTTGGGTGTATTCGGGAGGTTCTTTGAGTTACTTATCATGGCGGTTATCTATGGGCTTTCTCTATGTGATTTCCTATTGAAACGTCATAGCGCAGAGGAAACACTCTGTCTTACCAACTTAGATGTCAAGGTTCGAATCCCAGATAGCAGGATAAGAAATTGTACTATTAAACTCCACGGTTTATGTGGTTATATATATATAATATATATATATATATATATATATATATATATATATATATATATATATATATATATATATATATATATATATATATATATATATATATATATATATATATATAATATATATATATATATATATATATATATATATATATATATATATATATATATATATATATATATATATATATATATATATATATATATATATATATATATATATATGTGTGTGTAACTGTGGTATATATATATATAATATACTTTTTAGGTGAATTTAAATATTAATTATGGAATTCCAAAAAAATTTCCTCTGCCTGAACTTCAAGACATCGATGATGTTAAGGTAATAATAAATAATAATAATAATAATAATAATAATAATAATAATAATAATAATTATAATATAATATAATTATAATTATATATTATAATAATAATAATAATAATAATAATAATAATAATAATAATAATAATAATAATAATAATAATAATAGATAGATAGATAGATTGATAGATTTATTATTTCTCAATTAGTTATATTTTCTTACACCACGAAAAAGTCCTTAGAGGAAAAAAATTCATCAGGCAACCAAAAATATTCATCTCTCAGTAAATAATGTGTAAGATTATTTTCATATATCAGTACGTTTGGAGCCTCTTGGTCTACCAATGGCAGGGAATTCCGAATTGTAAGTCCGCCATACAAAAAGTTCAGCTTCACAATAGCAACCCTCCGATAGGGAACTAGAATATCATTAGTGTTCCTCGTCGAGTACTTGGAGTCATTATTGCACATGAACTGTCTTATTGGAAAATAGCTACAGTTTAGGGTCTTATAAATAATTTCTGTCACTCTCAACTTATAAATTTATTTGGCTTAAATATACAGAAACCTAGTTTCTGTATATTTCTAGAGTTGTACAAGAAGGGAAAAAAAATTCTGAAAATATTTTTGGCTAACTTGTTTTAAATTACCTGCATTTGGTCCCTTTTAACTGATGATACCATATAACCACTCCACGACTCAATACTATAGAACAAGGAAGAATAAATCAAAGTATGATGATTGTTTTTGACACTTTTAAGGTCCAAGTACTCCCTAATGCGATGTGTAATAACATCCAGTCTCAACGTTTTATTGCATACTTGGTTAATTTAATAATAGTAATAATAATAATAATATAATATAATATAATAATAATAATAATAATATAATAATAATAAAATAATAATAATAATAATAATAATAATAATAATAATAATAATAATAATAATAATAATAATAATAATAATAATAATAATAATAATAATAAATAAATAATGATAATAATAATTAATTAATTAATCAATCAATTAATTTTAGAATGTGAAGAAAGAAAATATTTCCGTGGACAAGAGTGCAGAGTTGCCAAACAAAGATTTGAATGTAGGACTGCAAAGATTTACTCAAATTTGCGTTGGAAGTAACCAACCGTCTTCCAAATATTCTAGTCACTTTGAAATCGCAGGAATCTCCGTTGATGAGTTCTCACTTTCTAAAGTTAATTTTGAAAACTGTTTCGAAGCTACTGAAAAACTTTCCTTACTCGACTGGGAATTGTACAATGTAAGCAAGGAATTATATTCTGTTGAAGACTTATGCATTGATACTTATGTAATATCTTACATAAATAAAAGTGGTTCTTACTCCGAGCATCATCAAATGTGTAAACATCTTAACGGTAGATTTATTTCTGAAGATGAAATTAAACATTTTGAGAAATATTTTTATTGCCTTTTGGGAAACTGTAAGAGAAGAAAGTTATAGTGATGACATCGGTCTGTGGCTGCCTGGAGGTAATACAAAAGCCATGACGCTAAAGAGTATTTGCTATTTTTTCTTCTTCGATACATATGCATATGAAAATAGTACCCAAAGTTCATATGAGATTCCTTGTATAGTGGATATGATTTCCACTGTTTGTATATCTCCTGCGTATACAGATTTCACACTTTATGGAGCGCTTAAAAAATATGACACCAATTACTTTCTGAAAGGAGAGAATTTGTCATTTTACTTAGAAGGTGATGAGTTGAGCTATATCAAAAAGAAAAATGATAAATGGGTTCTTGGATCAGGATTGCACAGAGAGACATGCGAAACGAAAAGGGCTTTGCCAGTCGGGAGAAATAAATGGGAAATTAAAAATGAAAACGTTTCAAAAATTCTAACCTTTACTCATTGTAACAGGAACGAATTTGCTTGCACAAATGGAGAATGTTTGCCTTGGTATGTAAGGTGTAATGGAGTTGTTGAATGCACTGACAAAACTGATGAGGAATTATGTCAACCAATTAGAAAGGAAAAAGGTTATGTCATTGAACGTACACCACCTTCAAGAAATCATGAAAGTAAATTCAAAATCTTTTATTTTACTCTGATATTTAACATAGCTGATATAACATCGGAAAAAGGTATAGCTGTTGTAGATGTGTTGATTTCCTTATCTTGGTATGACCCAAGAATATACTTCTGGAACCCAGTTAAAGGTCATAAAATAAATTGCGATGAAATATGGAGTCCTTTTCTTTCAATGGCTGACAATGCTCGCTCCGGATTTCAAATCAGTTTTAAAAGCTATCGCTCTTCATGCCAAATGTTTACTTCAGGTCAAGAAAAAGATATAAAACGGAGATATTCTTTTAAAGATCCCTACATGGGTAAATCTTTTTTAATAAATACTAATAGAATTGCAAATATTGATATTCATTTTCACTGATATCCACTTCATAATATTATTTTCCTTTTCCACAGGTACGTTTGTAAACGGGAAGGACATGAAAATTACTTACGTATTTTCTGGTCTTGTGACTGTTCCATGTCGCTTCAATCTAAGAAAATATCCTTTTGGAACTCAGACCTGCAATATAAGTTTTTGGGCAGATAATGCCTTCCTGACGAAACAGTATGAATTTGTACACGATGATGGAAAGTATAAAGATTACACCACATATGAGGGAAGAAAAGATTTAGGAGAATATCTTTTTATAAGTGCCGATGATGTTATAGAGAACTCTGATTTCGTAACTATAATAATTAAATTAAAAAATTTGTATGGATTTCACATGCTTAATAGTTTTACTCCTAGTTTCTTGATTTGTGTCATTACATTCGGTACTCTTTTCTTTCCTATCACATATTTTAGTGAGCGAGTTTCAATTTCATTAACTGCTCTCCTTGTACTCGCAGCTCTTTTTACTCAAGCTAGTGACAAGTCAGTCATTACACCTTATTTCAAACTCTTAGATATTTGGTACGTAGTTCTTATATTTTATTGTTTTATGATAGTTATTTATAATATTGCTTTGAATAAAGTGATGAGTCTTGAAGAGAGAAAAGCGAAGAAAACTGCATTAAGATCTAAACAAGAGTTCCAAACTGGAAATGACGAATTCGAGAATTTAGTTCTATCAGAATGTAGGAAGAGAGTTGCTAATTATAATTTGATTGCAATTATATTTTTTGCTGTTTCCTATTTAACTTTTTTATTATTTTTCTGTTTAGCCGCTGCTGGAATAATATAAAAGAAAAAGAAGTCTAGCCTTAGTGAATTATATTAAATTAAAAAGATTGTTGGAATCATGTACTACTTTTATATATCTACAAATAGATAAATGGTTGTTTTGGAGTTATTCTAATTAGGAAATTTATATTAATTAGTATTTGATCAAGAAATAAAATTTTCCTTTATATACCATTAAAATATGAAAAATATTTTATGTTAAAAATATTGCTTTCCCTCCGGTTCAATTCAAAATCTTGGGTTCCATGGTTATGCAATCTTGATTTTTCTTTATATATTTATTTAATCATTTTAAAAAGACATCTCAAACTTTTGAATAGTTAAATTTTTCTTCCATTTGTAGATGAAATATTTCCAACAGAATGTAGTTTGCAAATTTTATTTCCAATTTTCATGGTTTATAGCCTATTTACGTTCATGGTGCGTCTTCTGGTTTTTAGAAGTGCTCTCTTTGGAAGGATTAATTTCTTGACAGGTTTAATTTCTTTCAATTTAATTTTGACAGGTTTAATTTCAGGTTTAATTTCTTGACAGGTTTAATTTCTTGACAGGTTTAATTTCATTGACAGGTTTAATTTCTTGACAGGTTTAATTTCTTGACAGGTTTAATTTCATTGACAGGTTTAATTTCTTGACAGTTTTAATTTCATTGATAGTTTTAATTTCTTGACAGGTTTAATTTCATTACAGGTTAAATTTCTTAACAGGTTTAATTTCATTGACAGGTTTAATTTCTTGACAGGTTTAATTTCATTGAGTTTTAATTTCTTGACAGTTTTAATTTCTTGACATGTTTAATTTCTTGACAGGTTTAATTTCATTGACAGTTTTAATTTCTTGACAGGTTTAATTTCATTGACAGGTTTAATTTCTTGACAGTTTTAATTTCATTGACAGTTTTAATTTCTTGACAGGTTTAATTTCATTGAGTTTTAATTTCTTGACAGTTTTAATTTCTTGACATGTTTAATTTCTTGACAGGTTTAATTTCATTGACAGTTTTAATTTCTTGACAGTTTTAATTTCTCGACAGGTTTAATTTCTTGACAGGTTTAATTTCATTGACAGGTTTAATTTCTTCACAGGTTTTACTTCGTTGACAGTTTTAATTTCTTGACAGGTTTAATTTCGTTGAGTTTTAATTTCTTGACAGTTTTAATTTCTTCACATGTTTAATTTCTTGACAAGTTTAATTTCATTGACAGTTTTAATTTCTTGACAGTTTTAATTTCTTGACAGGTTTAATTTCATTGAATTTTAATTTCTTGACAGTTTTAATTTCTTGACAGGTTTAATTTCTTGACAGGTTTAATTTCTTGACAGGTTTAATTTCATTGACAGGTTTAATTTCTTCACAGGTTTTACTTCGTTGACAGGTTTAATTTCATTCTACGAAAACAAAAGAATTAAATTTCTTTCACAATTCTGTTTGGTGATTGTGTACCATGACCAGAAGTTTGTTAGTTACTCACAAACATATTTATATCAATGTAATTTGTCGTTAAGATAAAATAATTTAATAAAGAGTTAGGTTTACATTATTATAACAGTTAAACTCTTTAAGATCCTAATAAACTTATCTTACGGTATTTATTTCTCATTTTTTTTCTTCATTTAATTATTTTAATCTTTTTATCTAAATAATTTGAGAGCTTATTTTAGATCAGCGTTTCCCAACCTGGGTGCTCATGGACCCCCAGGGGACCACAGAAGTTTTGTAATTTTAATATAGATTTTTTATACTATATTGGATTGGATTAATTATTATTAGCTTTTAAATTAAATAAAATTAAATAAATTAAATTAAATAAATTAATAAAAATTACATATGAGTATATGGGATCCACATATAAAAGTTAGGACTCAGGAGTCCACAAACAAAAACAAAAAAAAAAAGTTCAAAGTTTTGTATCATTTTACAGGTAAGAGTTTGACATGTGTGTCAGAAGGTAACTAAGAATAGAAAACTGAGGAAAGAAACTCAATCTTTAATAAGGTTTGAATATTTTAAAAAATTGAAAGTGTTAATCATGTTTTAACAGCAAGACTCAAGAAAACTTTGCGAGTTGATTAATTAAATAAAAAATGTAAAAAAAAAAAATAATTAATGAGTTATATCTTTATATCTAAAAGATATCAAATATCTGTTTCTAGCATTTTAAGCAATTGGAACTGTGAATATACAGTTAAATTTTCGACTAGTGGTTTTTCACTTCTATTCACATCTTTCATGAGAAAATTTTCCAAACAATTTTTAAACTGTTATAGATACAGGAAATCGTCGAGAATCAGGTATTTCTTCGATTGTTAAATGACATGAACCCTGAAATTTTTAGATCATCGTTCAAGAAATAAAAAGGTCAATTGAAATTGTATCCACCCTGAAATTATAGTCCAACTTAAGATTTGCAAAACCTGTCTAAATATATTCTTGTGAACTCTGCACACCTTTCGTAACCACTTTTTCTTTTCTAGAGTTTGTTTTCTCTTATATAATTTAGGCCGATCATTTGTGTTGATTAGGTTTCACTTAATTCAAAACCCTTTTATTTAAAAGGTCGAAATTAAATAGGTGTAATTAAAATATGTAAAATTATGACCTTTAAAGGTCGACCATTAACATACCTTTTATTTATCGACCTTTAACGTTGCCTGATTTCCGATGTTTCCTCAACTCTGGTGGAAATTAGGAGGCTTCTGACCTTTGCCCACCAGAGGTTTTTGTTTTGTTTTTAAGAGCAGACTTCACCTACGAGGGCAAATGCCGTCCTTCCAGGAAGAAATACTGCCCTTCAGGCCATAACGAGTTCAGAGCGAATGAAGCACGTCCACACACAATGAGAGCTCGTGATGCTCTCCGGTACCGGTATTGGTATCCACCAGAGGTGATATATATATATATATATATAATATATAATATATATATATATATATATATATATATATATATATATATATATATATATATATATATATAATATATATATATATATATATATATATATATATATATATTGTAGGGATTCTCTTTCCGCCGAAACTCTCAGAAAGACCTAATGTGCAGTTCTGTGACTGCTCTACTAAAAATAAAGCTAATTCTAATAAAGATTTAGCCTAAATAAAATGTAATTAATAAAAATACATGCAAAATGAATTCACCATTTAAAATATTCTTCAAATGTTCTATCGTGGCTCAAACGATAAGTTGATTGTCTCACCCGCTTGAGTGCGCTGGTTCGATCCCTCTTGGGGATCCTAGATATATACTACCTAGAAAAGTTCCTCTCCTCGAATAGGGCAATGCCCGTGAGATGTGAACATTTTATTATAAAAAAATTAAAGAGGAACTTGGGAATTTACCGTTTCCAAGAATGTAAACTTGGATAAAAGCTTTTAGTAAAAGTTATTAAGGTAAATTTTCATGTTAAAATAGGGAATTTAAGACTAGGTAGTATAAAATAAAACACACTTCTACCCAAATAGCAAAAACCATCAAACTCTACACAAAAACAAGATCCTGATAAACTGGTAATAGTCAGGATAAGTCAAATCAATTGCAGTTATTAACAAATCCATAATCAAACATGATCATTAATCTAAAAGTCAATCTAAAAAACCAATAAAAAGGATCAAGTTGAGAGTCAAAGGTGATTGGACCAGATTCTAATTACATAATTTTTCAGGCTCCTACACTAGGATAAAGGCTAAAATATTTTCCTACCATAAGGCTATAAGTAATTTAAATAAAAAAATTAAAATGTTTAATACTCATCTTACTACGACAATTCATGGAGACGACGTTGTTAAAATTTATATGTTGAAAATGACTTACTTCATTGAGGGAGAAGAGCATCACGAGCTCTCGCTCTGAACTCGTGATGGACTGAAGGGCAGAATTTTATCTGCCTGGCTGGACGGTATAATCCCTCGGTCGGTGAGGTCCGCTCTCAAAAACAAAAGTAAAAAAACTTCATTGGAGAATCGGGCAAAAGTAAGTGTTTTCTCGTGGATAAAAAAAAAGAAAAAAAAAAAACAATTCAAAAGTTAAGTGTTGCCATTCTAAAGGAAATTTCTCTTGATTTAGCGTGTATTTATCTTAAAAGTATAGGGTAAACTTTGGTATAGCGTATAGCATAAAGCTATGTAAAAAATCTCTAATATATATATATATATATATATATATATATATATATATATATATAATATATATATATATATATATATATATATATATATATATATATATATATTATATATATATATATATATATATATATATATATATATATATATATATATATATATATATATATATATATATATATATATATATATATATATATATATATATATATATATATATATATATATATATATATATATATATATATATATATATATATATATATATATTATATATATATATATATATATATATATATATATTATATATATATATATATTATCTACAGGTTGTGAAGTTTATAAATTTTAATTATCTCTTTAAGAGACGCTATCCACTTTGTCTAAATATTTAACAGTGTTCGCACAGGTTTTAAAAGTTTTTATTAATTGGAAAACGGAAGTTCTTTGTACAGTCGTGAACAGAAGTTCGTTCCTATTAAGCTGGAAAATAAATATTAAAATAGGGATCATTTCAGATTCAGCCAATCACTGTTCAATTAAGCCCCGCTCAATGTTTTTATTTTCTTTTTATTCAAAATAGAGCTTTTATGACATGATTTCCATTTTATATAAATATTTATTTCCAGCCTAATAGGAACGAACTTCTGTTCACGACTTACATTTTTATTTAAAAAAAATAAGTTTCTTATTATTCTCTCTTTATTAAATAGAAGCATAATATTTCTTGTAATTATCTCTGGCAGTAAAGAAAACAGAATTCCTAAAATTATCTTTAGGAAATAGAAGTCCTTTTTATTTATTTATTTATTTATTGCAAAAATACAATAGTTAACCATAAAATTTTAATTTCTTTGATTTGACGTCATAGAAAACAGTTTTCGAGAGGGTACTCTTTAGTTCGAATTTTTCACAGATACTCTTCAATTTTTTAAATTAGATATGGAGAAAAGTTCTCGATCCATACTCCTTATACTGGATATTTCTTGAGTTTTCAGTGATTCGATAGATCCTTTAAAAAGCAGTATCCATCAGGAAAAACAGACATGGTTTCCAATGAACGCCTTAAACCAACTAATCTTCCTTCACCTGTGATCACTTCGGATGTTCCTCTCAAGAACTACCTTCGACAACTTCATACTGAACTCACATATATATATATATATATATATAATATATATATATATATATATATATATAATATATATATATATATATATATATATATATATATATATATATATATATATATATATATATATATATATATATATATATATATTTCTAGATGCACTTATCAGAGGAAAAAGATGTGACGATTCATTATACTTTCGAAGCAATAAGGTCGTACCTTGCTGTTTCAATCTTCGAAGATATCCGTTTGGGAAACAATCTTGTAATATTGCTTTCTCTATCCAAAATACCGAGAATGGTGATAGTAGTAAGGAAAAAGGACAGAACTTGGAGAGTTTCATTTTATTGGTGCCAGTCCTTTAGAATAATAGCCATGGTCCTGTTCTCCTCACTATTGAACTTGAAAATCTATATAGATTTCACGTTCTTAATAGTTTATCCGTGTGTTTTATTTGCATTATCACATTTTGTTTTTTTTTTAATCAGTGATTTTTGTGACAGTGTGATTCTGTCCTTGACTGCTCTTCTAGTCTTGACGCTCTCTTCACACAGTACAGTAATATTACAATTAGGCTGTGGTAATACCAAGTTGTTCTCAAATATTTTTCGAATGTTTAGAAAATTATGTTTCGTATATGTAGATGGAAGATTTGATTTTGAGGCATTGCAAACCACCACATATTTTCTGCTACAGTTTCAAATGCAAAAAAGATCAGAGGTCAGTTGATGAAAATCCATCTTACTATTTGCAATTGAGTGGAATGTTGGAGTCATTGGAATGAGTAGGTTGTTGATAAAATAAATGACAAAATATCAATGATGAAAAGTAGACAGATTGTAGGAGTAAATGTAGAACCTTGAGGAACACCATTGGGAATAGATTTTAAGAATGAATGGTGCCCGTTTACAGTAGCTACTATAAAGCGACAAGGAAATGGATATCAGAAGGGGGAAATTTAGAAATGAAAGACTTGCCCAAGATTCTTTTGAAAAATTCTTTATATGTCCAGGGTCCTTAAGACTTTCCGTCCTGCCGGAAGCGTATTGCATACAACCTGAACCGAAAAAGAGAAACTTCTCTCAACTCATTAATTGTCGCCCAATTGCTTTAACCCGTTTTTTCCAAAGATTTCGAATCTACCCTTTTCGAAGACTTAGAGCATCACGAGCTCTCATTGTGTGTGGACGTGCTTCATTTGCTCTGAACTCGTTATGGTCTGAAGGGCAGTATTTTGTCTGCCTGGAAGGACGGCATATGCCCTCGTAGGTGAAGTCTGCTCTTAAAAACAAAACAAAACCTCTGGTGGGCAAAGATCAGAAGCCTCCTATTTCCACCAGAGTTGAGGAAACATCGGAAATCAGGCAACGTTAAAGGTCCATAAATAAAAGGTATGTTAAAGGTCGACCTTTAAAGGTCATAATTTTACATATTTTAATTACACATATTTAATTGCGACCTTTAAAATAAAAGGGTTTTGAATTAAGTGAAACCATATCAACACAAATGATCGGCCTAAATTATATAAGAGAAAACAAAGTCTAGAAAAGAAAAAGTGGTTACGAAAGGTGTGCAGAGTTCACAAGAATCTATTTAGACAGGTTTTGCAAATCTTAAGTTGGACTATAATATCAAGGTGGATACAATTTCAATCGACCTTTTTATTTCTTGAACGATTTTCTAACAATTTCAGGGTCCATGTCATTTAACAATCGAAGAAAAACATGATTCTTGACGTTTTCCTGTATCTATAACAGTTTAAAAGTTGTTTGCAAAATTTTCTCATGAAAAATGTGAATAGCAGTGAAAAACCACTAGTCGAAAATTTAACTGTATATTCACAGTTCCAATTGCTTAAAATGCTAGAAACAGATTTTTGATATCTTTTAGATATAAAGATATAACTCATGTAACCCTTTTGGTAACGAGTTTGCTTTTAGAACTTTTGACTTTACTCTAAATATATAAATTATTACAAGAGACGAAAAGGATGTGTACAAATTCCATAAAAGTCTTGAAGATTCTTCATTTCATAACTTTAAATCCTTTAGAGTTTAGACTGTTTATATAAAATTCAGTGTTTATTTTTCGCTGCATCAATATATATTGATTACTTAATCGGAGAGAGACTGCAAAGAATTTAGGCGCGATTATTAATGTCTTCTTTACATCTTACTCAAATATATTTATACAAAAATTCTTATTTCCATTGGTTAAGCAATTTCTGATCGTTAACAAGTTTTAATAGATGGCAATTTTAATGTTATTTGATGACTAACTATTTTAAATGGAAGTTATTTTACAAAAAAAAAAAAAAAAAAAAAATAATATATATAATAATAATAATAATAATAATAATTTCCACATTCTCATCCGCAAGAAAATTTCGTTTTTCATCTCAAATTCTATGCTTGCACAACTAAAACGTTTGCTCAGAAAAAGCAAACAGTTAACGCCGAGAAAATTGCCACAATTTGAACATATATATATATATATATATATATATATATAAAAAAAAAAAAAAAAAAAAAAAAAAAAAAAATATATATATATATATATATAGAGAGTGAATTTAGAGTTAATTTATATACTTTAGAGAAGAAAGCAGTGCCGAAGATGAGTTTGTTTATTTTTATTTTGTTTTTACAATTTGTTAAATGGGTATCTCTCAATGATAATAATAATTAATAATAATGTATTAATACTTACATAATGTAATATAATAATAAAGATTAATAAAGAAAGTTAATTACAAAAGTAATATATATGAGACGTAATTATACTACCGCCTCCTACATACCGACACTCAATACTATACTCCAATCTTAATCCTCTCCTCTTAAAATAAAAAAAAAAAAATTCCTTATATCCTTATTATTATTATTTTATTACTTATTCCCCTCACCCTATTACCCGCCCCCTTTCATCGTCCTCTACTAAATATATATATATCTATATATATATATATATATATATATATATGGATGTGTTGTCTTAATTTGTAGCATAATAAATTTGTAGTTTAGATTATTTTCAAAAAGTCATTCGCACAATTTCATATTTTTGTACTTTTTTATCTTTGATCACACACTCACAAACAGTATATATATATATATATATATATATATATATATATATATATATATATAATATTATATAATATATATATATTATTTTTATCTCTTAAAATTATAATTATTATTTTTTTATTTTTAATATTAATAATAACAATAATGAAAATAATAAGAAGAGTAATTATAATATCTAGCATAATTTGAGTTAATATATTTTTTTTGCACTTTTTATTTAATTAATCATTTCGCAAAGTTTTCTTGAGTCTTGCTGTTAAAACATGATTAACACTTTCAATTTTTTAAAATTTTCCAACCTTATTAAAGACAGAGTTTCCTTCCTCAGTTTTCTATTCTTAGTTACCCTCAGACACACATGTCAAACTCTTACCTGTAAAATGATACAAAACTTTGAACTTTTTTTTTTTTTGTTTTTGTTTGTGGACTCCTGAGTCCTAACTTTATATATGTGGATCCCATATACTCATATGTAATTTTCCTAAATTAAATTTTTATTTAATTTAATTTATTTAATTTTATTGAATTTAAAAGATAATAATAATTAATCCAATCCAATAAAGTATAAAAAATCAACATTAAAATTACAAAACTTCTGTGGTCACCTGGGGTCCATGAGCACCCAGGTTGGGAAACCCTGATCTAAAATAATCTCTCAAATTATTTAGATAAAAAGATTAAAATAATTAAATGAAGGAAAAAAAATGAGAAATGAATACCGTAAGATAAGTTTATTAGGATGTTAAAGAGTTTAACTGTTATAATAATGTAAACCTAACTTTTTATTAAATTATTTTATCTTAAAGACTAATAACATTGGTATCAATATATTTGTGAGTTACTAACAAACTTCTGGTCATGTTACACAATCACCAAACTGACTTGTGAAAGAAATTTAATTCTTTTGTTTTCGTAGAATGAAATTAAACCTGTCAAGAAATTAAATCTGTCAAGAAATTAAACCTGTTAAGAAATTGAAACTGTCAAGAAATTAAACCTGCCAATGAAAATGAACCTGTGAAGAAATTAAACCTGTGAAGAAATTAAACCTGTCAAGAAATTAAAACTGTCAATGAAATTAAACCTGTCAAGAAATTAAACCTGTAAATGAAATTAAACCTGTCAAGAAATTAAAACTGTCAATGAAATTAAAACCTGTCAAGAAATTAAACCTGTCAACGAAGTAAAATAAATCTTTTAAAAAATTAAACCTGTCAAGAAATTAAACCTAATCAAATGAAATTAAACCTGTGAAGAAATTAAACCTGTCAATGAAATTAAAAATGTCAAGAAATTAAAAATGTCAAGAAATTAAAACTGTCAATGAAATTAAACCTGTCAAGAAATTAAACCAGTCAATGAAATTAAACCTCTCAAGAAATTAAACCTGTCAAGAAATTAAACCTCTCAAAGAAATTAAGCCTGTCAAGAAGTTAAACCTGTCAAAGAAATTATAATTTTTAAAAAATTAAACCTGTCAAGAAATTAAACCTATCAAAGAAGTTAAACCTGTTGAGAAATTAAATTTGCCAAAGAAATTAAACCCGTCAAGAAATTAATCCTGCCAAAGATAGCACTTCTAAAAACCAGAAGACGCACCATGAACGTAAATAGGCTATAAACCATGAAAATTGGAACTAAAATTTGCAAACTACATTCTGCTGGAAATATTTCATCTACAAATGGAAAGAAAATTTTAACTATTCAAAAGTTTGAGATGTCTTTTTAAAATGATTAAATAAATATATAAAGAAAAATAAAGATTGCATAGCCATGGAACCAAGATTTTGAATTGAGCCGGAGGGAAATCAATATTTTTAACATAAAATATTTTTCATATTTTAATGGAAAATAAAGAAAAATTTTATTTCTTAATCAAATACTAATTAATATAAATTTCTTAATTAGAATAACTTCCAAAACAACCATCTATCTATTTGTAGATACATAAAAGTAGTACATGATTCCAACAATCTTTTTAATTTAATATAATTTACTAAGGCTAAACTTCTTTTTCTTCTATATTATTCCAGCAGCGGCTAAACAGAAAAATAATAAAAAAGTTAAATAGGAAACAGCAAAAAATATAATTGCAATCAAATTATAATTAGCAACTCTCTTCCTACATTCTGATAGAACTAAATACTCGAATTCATCATTTCCAGTTTGGAACTCTTGTTTAGATCTTAATGCAGCTTTCTTAGCTTTTCTTTCTTCAAGGCTCATCACTTTATTCAAAGCAATATTATAAATAACTATCATAAAACAATAAAATATAAGAACTACGAACCAAATATCTAAGAGTTTGAAATAAGGTGTAATGACTGACTTGTCACTAGCTTGAGTAAAAAGAGCTGCGAGTACAAGGAGAGCAGTTAATGAAATTGAAACTCGCTCACTAAAATATGTGATAGGAAAGAAAAGAGTACCGAATGTAATGACACAAATCAAGAAACTAGGAGCAAAACTATTAAGCATGTGAAATCCATATAAATTTTTTAATTTAATTATTATAGTTACGAAATCAGAGTTCTCTATAACATCATCGGCACTTATAAAAAGATATTCTCCTAAATCTTTTCTTCCCTCATATGTGGTGTAATCTTTATACTTTCCATCATCGTGTACAAATTCATACTGTTTTGTCATGAAGGCATTATCTGCCCAAAAACTTATATTGCAGGTCTGAGTTCCAAATGGATATTTTCTTAGATTGAAGCGACATGGAACAGTCACAAGACCAGAAAATACGTAAGTAATTTTCATGTCTTTCCCTTTTACAAACGTACCTGTGGAAAAGAAAATAATATTATGAAGTGGATATCAGTGAAAATGAAGTATCAATATTTGCAATTCTATTAGTATTTATTAAAAAAGACTTACCCATGTAGGGATCTTTAAAAGAATATCTCCGTTTTATATCTTTTTCTTGACCTGAAGTAAATATTTGGCATGAAGAGCGATAGCTTTCAAAACTGATTTGAAATCCGGAGCGAGCATTGTCAGCCATTGAAAGAAAAGGACTCCATATTTCATCGCAAATTTATTTTTATGACCATTTAACAGGGTTCCAGAAGTATATTCTTGGGTCATACCAAGATAAGGAAATCAACACATCTACAACAGCTATGCCTTTTTCCGAGGTTATATCAGCTATGTTAAATATCAGAGTAAAATAAAAGATTTTGAATTTACTTTCATGATTTCTTGAAGGTGGAGTACGTTCAATGACATAACCTTTTTCCTTTCTAATTGGTTGACATAATTCCTCATCAGTTTTGTCAGTGCATTCAACAACTCCATTACACCTTACATACCAAGGCAAACATTCTCCATTTGTGCAAGCAAATTCGTTCCTGTTACAATGAGTAAAAGTTAGAATTTTTGAAACGTTTTCATTTTTAATTTCCCATTTATTTCTCCCGACTGGCAAAGCTCTTTTCGTTTCGCATTTTTCTCTGTGCAATCCTGATCCAAGAATCCATTTATCATTTTTCTTTTTGATGTAACTCAACTCATCACCTTCTAAGTAAAATGACAAATTCTCTCCTTTCAGAAAGTAATTGGTGTCATATTTTTTAAGTGCTCCATAAAGTGTGAAATCTGTATACGCAGGAGATATACAAACAGTGGAAATCATATCCACTATACAAGGAATCTCATATGAACCTTGGGTTCTATTTTCATTTGCATATGTATAGAAGTAGAAATAGTAGCAAATACTCTTTAGCGTCATGGCTTTTGTATTACCTCCAGGCAGCCACAGACCGATTTCATCACTATAACTTTCTTCTCTTACAGTTTCCCAAAAGGCAATAAAATATTTCTCAAAATGTTTAATTTCATCTTCAGAAATAAATCTACCGTTAAGATGTTTACACATTTGATGATGATCGGAGTAAGAACCACTTTTATTTATGTAAGATATTACATAAGTATCAATGCATAAGTCTTCAACAGAATATAACTTCTTGCTTGCATTATACAATTCCCAGTCGAGTAAGGAAAGTTTTTCAGTAGCTTCGAAACAGTTTTCAAAATTAACTTTAGAGAGTGAGAACTCATCAACGGAGATTCCTGCGATTTCAAAGTGACTAGAATATATTGAAGACGGTTGGTTACTTCTAACGCAAATTTGAGTAAATCTTTGCAGTCCTACATTCAAATCTTTGTTTGGCAACTCTGCACTCTTGTCCACGGAAATATTTTCTTTCTTCACATTCTAAAATTAATTGATTGATTAATTAATTAATTATTATTATCATTATTTATTATTATTATTATTATTATTATTATTATTATTATTATTATTATTATTATTATTATTATTATTATTACTTTTATCATTATATTATTATTATTATATTATATTATCATTATTATTACTATTATTAAATTAACTAAGTATGCAATAAAACGTTGAGACTGGATGTTATTACACATCGCATTAGGGAGTACTTGGACCTTAAAAGTGTCAAAAACAATCATCATACTTTGATTTATTCTTCCTTGTTCTATAGTATTGAGTCGTGGAGTGGTTATATGGTATCATCAGTTAAAAGGGACCAAATGCAGGTAATTTAAAACAAGTTAGTCAAAAATATTTTCAGAATTTTTTTCCCTTCCTGGACAACTCTAGAAATATACAGAAACTAGGTTTCTGTATATTTAAGCCATATAAATTTATAAGTTGAGAGTGACAGAAATTATTTATAAGACCCTAAACTGTAGCTATTTTCCAATAAGACAGTTCATGTGCAATAATGACTCCAAGTACTCGGCGAGGAACCCTAATGATATTCTAGTTCCCTATCGGAGGGTTGCTATTGTGAAGCTG
Organism: Armadillidium nasatum; assembly: GCA_009176605.1. NCBI lineage: Eukaryota > Metazoa > Arthropoda > Malacostraca > Isopoda > Armadillidiidae > Armadillidium > Armadillidium nasatum. The sequence goes on along the minus strand of SEYY01018553.1, from coordinate 2,222 downwards.
AACTTTTTGTATGGCGGACTTATAATTCGGAATTCCCTGCCATTGGTAGACCAAGAGGCTCCAAACGTACTGATATATGAAAATAATCTTACACATTATTTACTGAGAGATGAATATTTTTGGTTGTATGATGAATTTTTTTCCTCTAAGGACTTTTTCGTGGTGATTAATCTTCTGTTAGCAATTTTGATGTTATATTAATGTATTCAATATAGTTTTACTGACCATATATATTTTTATATAAAGTTTATGTAAGAAAATATAACTAATTGAGAAATAATAAATCTATCAATCTATCTATCTATCTATCTATCTATCTATCTATCTATCTATCTATCTATCTATCTATCTATTATTATTATATATTATTATTATTATTATTATTATTATTATTATTATTATTATTATTATTATTATTATTATTATTATTATTATATTATTATTATTATTATTATTATTTATTATTATTATTATTAATTATTATTATTATTATTATATTATTATTATTATTATTATTATTATTATTATTATTATTATTATTATTATTATTATTATTATTATTACCTTAACATCATCGATGTCTTGAAGTTCAGGCAGAGGAAATTTTTTTGGAATTCCATAATTATATTTATTTAATATATATTACCTATAATATATATATATATATATATATATATATATATATATATATATATATATATATATATATATATATATATATATATATATATATATATATATATATATATATATATATATATATATATATATATATATATATATATATATATATATATATAACCACATAAACCGTGGAGTTGAATAGTTCAATTTCTTATCCTGCTATCTGGGATTCGAACCTTGACCTCTAAGTTGGTAAGACAGAGTGTTTCCTCTGCTCTATGACGCTTCAAAAGAAATCACAGAGAGAAAGCTCATAGATAATTGCCATGATAAGTAACTCAAAGAACCTCCCGAATACACTCAAGGGTAACAGGTCAATTACCACATATAATATATAAAACCGCAGATAATATATAAAATAATAGATAACAAACTTACTTGTACTTACGCATATTATCTGTGGTTAAAAGAGATAGTAAATGACCTGTTTAACTTGTGTCTTCAGTGCCATCGGGGAGATCCTTTGGTGGTTGTCAATGAGCTTTCCCTCCCCTCTCTCTGCGATTTCCTTTTGAAGTGTCATTACCAGCTTTGAGGTCAGGGTTCGAATCTCCGATAGCAGGAATAAGAAATTGAATTATATATATATATATATATATATATATATATATATATATATATATATATATATATATATATATATATATATATATTATATATATATATATATATATATATATATATATATATATATATATATGTAAATATTTACCATTTGAAGACATAGGAGATGATATAGAACGAAGTGATCAGAGTGATCCAAAAACTGAATGAAATATAAAAGAATAAGAATGGGTGCTAATATTTAGAGTGATAGGTTTATATCAAAGTTCACCAGGAATACGGATTATGTGATGCACCAACTAAGTACAAGAGATGAGGTCTGGAGGACAATAGATAGTATGCAACAAAGTGAAAATTAAAATTAAGATCACGAAAGTTTCAGAAAACTAATGATAAAAGAATATGTATTAGAATAAGCCGGCAAATTCGTAATGGAACAACCCCACTATCAGAGCAGCCATCTTCCAAGTGAAGACAAAAGAAAGGGAGAAAAAAGGGATATATATATATATATATATATATATATATATATATATATATATATATATATATATATATATATATATAATATATATATATATATATATATATATATATATATATATATATTATATAATTATGTGCGCGAAATTTAAATTTAGAGCGCAAACTCAAAAGCGCAATTTTAAAAATTGTCCGCAAATGCAAAAGCGCACATTTTTGAAATTTTAGTCCGCAAATGCAAAAGCGCACATGTCCGCAAATAAAAAAAAATTTTAAAGCGCAAATTTTGAAGCAAAAAAAAAAAAAAAAAAAAAAATTTAGCGCTAGAATGTAAAGATGAATTATTTTTAAATTTTATTTGATAAATGCAAATATATAACAAAAAATGAGAAAGAATTTATTATTATTTATTCAGCCATCTATGATCTCTTCCTCCTCGTAGCTCTCCTCTTCATTCTGAAAAGGGTCATATTCCCTTTCATGAAAATAAA
>SEYY01018552.1:0-18841 GCA_009176605.1 Armadillidium nasatum | reverse complement strand
CGTCAAGAAGGGACATAACTAGGGATGAATCGGATAGTAAATTTGCCACATAACTGGATACTATTTATCAGGAAAAATTTTAAAACCAGATACCGGATATATAATTTTTATTATCTGGCAAGATATTTCTTAAAATTCACATTAATTGCTAATTTAATTTTAGTAAGGATATATATATATATATATATATATATATATATATATATATATATATATATATATATATATATATATATATATATATATATATATATATATATATATATATATATATATATATATATATATATATATATATATATATTGTAGAAATCTGCAAATAGGCTAACCCAGTCCTATACTTACAATCAGAATTCCCCTTTCATTCTCTTTTTGTTTTAAGAGAGCTAAATATCATTTATTATTCAGTTATGACTTGGATGTATGTTTGACAGTGATAAAGCAGCTTTTCTTTCCTTTGCAGATAGTAAATATTTATAAAATCTTAAGATTTAACACAGGGAATATTATAAATATTCAATACAGGAAGTTAGCCAGAATTGGTTAGATTTTCAATTTCATCTTCCTTGCAAGGGTAAGTTTACTATTACATATCCTTACATTAATAGGAGGGTTAGACATTTAAATATAACTATTTGGATGGGTTATTGTTTAGATTGATTTAACTTGATAACCATATCCTTTTAGGTACTAATTTTGGAGTCAGTTACAAATTTGAAGCTCATATTGGACTGGGGATCTGACTGATGCTAAGGCCAGATGAGTAGTGTGGGATTTTCTAACCCCAAATTATGCAGTTAATTGTTTAAGCTGCGCCATATAATTTACGCTGAATCACAATTCAGCAGGCAAGTGAAACAAACGATCTCCTCTGGCAAATTACCAGTTAAAGCACACATACCACTCGTTCCTAAATAACCTGTATTTTATGTAATTAAGAACCTACACAAATATTCTTATTTGTGTATGTGGTATTCGCATTAGTTTATATTTTCATTTATTGTGGATAGGAATTCATTAGTTTCACCATACATAAATAGTCATATTCGTGTATGAGGTTGCAATTATTGATCCAATATTCATATTGGTGTACAATAGAAAAATTTGTAAAATTGAGCACTACATAGATATTTATATCTGTGAATGCAATTGAAATATTTCATTGAAAGTTATTTTCGCATACAAACATATTTATATTTTTGTATATAACCAATAGTCTGGTTGTTGTCATAACAATCTGGTGCGCACATTTTTTTCCTATTAGTACAAGGTTTTTGAGTGTATTTATATTTCAGTAAATTTATATATTAGTGGGGTGTATTTTCATTTAGTAGATAGTATCCTGCGTTTTCCTGTATTTTTATTTTTTTTTAACTGTTCTGATTCATATAGTCATCTGTAGAGTCACGAGTCATAAGTCATAGGTATTGGAGGTTTCATTGGCAATCCTTCTTTGATTCACCCAGGCTACGTGAAGGTGAAGGGTGGAGAAGCTTGTAACACGAGGATCCTAAAACCAGACCCGAGTGTCTAGCTTATCTTGTTGTGTAACTAAAGTAAGAGTGGGGGAAGTGCTGCTGACTGTCGAGTCTTTGGTCTTCATATTGAGAGGGTTGAAGGGTTGTAAAAGAGGCGGTATCTCACCTTTACAATATATATATATATATATATATATATATATATATATATATATATATATATATATATATATATATATATATATATATATATATATATATATATATATATATATATATATATATATATATATATATATATATCTTGAGAAAGAATAAAATTATCAAATTTATAATAATGTAAAGTGGAAAATATTAAATACCTCAAGTTCCTCATAACTCCACCTCTTGAGGAGCACCTGAGGAAACTCTGACGTCACAAGCTTGGCGAAGAACTCCTCTTCCTCAGATTCGAAATGAACTTCAGAAGAACATTTTCCTTTTTCTTTATTTTTCAAATTCATAAATTTCTGAAAAAGAAATTCCTTTGTTTAATAATAATAATAATAATAATAATAATAATAATAATAATAATAATAATAATAATAATAATATAATAATAATAATAATAATAATAATAATAATAATAATAATAAAAAACTATAATAAATAAAATAAATAAAAAATAAAAATAATTATATATAATATATATATATATATATATATATATATATATATATATATATATATATATATATATATATATATATATATATATATATATATATATATATATATATATATATATATATATATATATATATATATATATATATATATTCACAAATAATAATAAAATCAGCTCCATACTAAACCATAAACCATAAAGACCCATTACCGGACTCCCTGCGCTCGCTGGTCGTATATAAATCCAAATGTAATAGCTGTTCAGCCATCTATATTGGTAGCACTATGCGCCAATTCCACGTGCGCAACAGCGAGCATAGGGGAGTATCACCGCGTACTGGAAAAAATTTAACAAATCCTTCCCATTCTAACATCAGAGAACAAACACACTGTAAAACATCAAAAACAGTTAAACCCATCCAACTTCAAAATAATAGCACAAACCAACCACTCATTAGATTTACGTATTTTACAATCATTTTACATAACCATTCTCAAACCATCACTGAAAGGAATTATTCACCATCTAAAAGTTCTTTGAGTTGTCCTATTGTAAAAAAGAATGACAAGATTGATTACAGGCTTCTAAATCACAGAACGATCAAGGATAGTTTTCAGCTTCTGCTGTAAACGATTGCATTTACAATTTAAAAGGCAGTACATATGTCTCTTAGATATGACTAAAGTGTACTACAACTTGCCTTGCAAAAAATCAAGTTATGGCCTACTTAGATGATATTTTGATCTTAGGGAGAAACTTTGAAGAACATCTAAAAAATCTAATCAAGTTTTAGAGAAGCTGTGTGCCTTCAATTTAAAAATAAAACCTGAAAAATTAACATCTTCAGAAGGTAAAGTTTTTAGGACAAGAAGTTAGTGAAGAGGGAATGTTGCCATTATCAGAGAATATAGAGGCGATACAAAAAGCTCTAGTGCCCAAAACAGTAAAGCAAGTTCAGAATTTCTTGTGTAGTGTAAACTACTACTACAAGAGACATATACCAGATGCCACTAAGCTGATGAAACCTCTTTCTCAGTTAACAACAGGAAAAAGTATTAAATGGACTCAGGAATGTCAGGAAAGTTTTGAGAAATTGAAACAAACTCTAATTAGCCCACCCATAATAGCCTTTCCTGACTACAAAAGTGAAAAACCATTAGAACTGTATGTAGATGCATCTGGAACAGGAGTGAAGTGAGTTTAAAACAATGGTAAGAGGGTGAACAAAAGATCATAGCTTATGCATCAATGTGCTTTGAAGCAGCAAAGAGACATTATAGTACCCTAGAGAAGGAACTAGCTGCCTTAAGATTGGGGGTGAAAGTTTTGTACATTCTTAATGTGCCAAAGGTTTGTCATCTAGTCAGATCACAAACCTCTAACGTATTTGCACAACATGGCAAAAGTAAATGCATGAATTGCACAGACTTTGACAGATCTGTCTGAATATAATTTTGATATCAAGTACCTACCTGGGAAATTTAATCATATCAGCGATTTCTTATCAAGATGTGTACCAGAAAATGTTGAAGAAGTAGAAATCAAAAAAGATATTATACCAGTAGGATTTTGAGAAAAAGAGGTAAAAGGCGGCGGAAATTCCTTGTTGGTAGCAGTAGCATTTTTCTTATTCAACAATGAAAAAAGCTCATAAGATTGTTCAAAGCGTGCTGTCAGTGAAGTGAGAAATAATTTAAAGACATGGGTTATTTGATAATAAGCAAATCTAAACACAATGAACATCTCCGGTACCCTAGTTAGTTCCAAAATAGTAGAAGCCTGTGCCAGAATATATAATATTCATATTAAGGTATATCATAACAAAGAACAAGCTATATCTTATAGCGCAGAAGGAGCCCGAACTTGTTATTTGTTGAATGTGCATGGAATACACTTTAATTTGCTTGAAGAGATAAGACCAAAATTAGCATTTGGAGAACTGGTCACTGAAGTAAACTTGATAGATTTAACTTGTGAAGAGGAAACTTTAGTCAAAGAAATAGTATTATTTGAGATAGAAAAAAAATGATGAAAAAGTGAAGGAAATACTGAAGAGGACACAGTTGATTCTGAAGACCCAAGTTCTCAATACAACTATTGACTCTATGGTAAAACAGAAGAGATTAAGGAATTACCTAGTCAAAAATCATCATTGAAATATAAGAGAAATGAAGAAGTTAGTAGAAGAAATTAGAAGAGGACAGCTTGAAGATGTGTCTGCAAGATTTGAAAAGGAATTTCACAAGAAAATAATACAGTAAAAGACCAGACTCAAGAGCTCAAAGAGAAGAGATATTTGAAAAGATATATAAGATTTTTGAGAAATAGTTGAAAGGAATTGAATTTTATATTATCAAGAAAATAAAAAAGATGTTCCACTTATCAGATACGATGACTTGAAAAATTTGGTCATCGATTATTATAAGACTAATTACCATCCAGGACATGATAAAATAATGAACAAGATGAAAAAATAATCTGAATTCCGCATCTTCGAAAAATAAGCGAACAAATTACCAGTGTATGCATTAAGTGTCAGCGGAGAAAAATCTTACCAGCACAACACCAACCACCAACTTGGAGAATACAGGCGAAAAAAACTTTTGATATGTCGCTACTGATCTAATGGAAATGCATAGAACAAAATCTGGTCAAAAAGTACATTCTTGTCGCTGTTGACATTTATTCCAAGTCGACATCTGCTGTGGCCATACAATATAAAACAGCAACTATGGTACTAACAGCATTTAAAAGTATGATTGCAACCTTTTTAAAAGATCTTCTGGAAGTGCAATCGGACAACAGAAAAGAATTTACCAACCATCTGTTTGAAGAATTTTTGAAGAGCAAAGAAATAAAACACAGTTTAACAGTAGCAAACATATCACAGACCAATGATCTCGTATAAAGAGAAACCACACCTTTCTCAACATGTTTCGAATGATTGATAATTTAGAAGAATGGGATACAAACTTGCCTGATGTCGTGGTGGTATACAATTATACCTATCACCGAGAACTAGGAAAGACCCCAGATAACAACAATAATCAGATAAATGAAAAGACTTAAGGAAAATCGCCAAAAGATTATGAACCATATAAGTTAACTGAATTAGTCCTCAAGAAGAATATCCTTAAAGGTCAATGTAGAAAATAAACTAGCTAAGAAATACCTATGGTCCATGTAAAGTAATCAAAATGGAGTGATGTACGACATTCAACATCAGTATAGGAATACTATATTATATAAAATACATCACAAACATTTAAAAAAGTGGCATGAAACTCCTGAAGAACTAAAAGAAGTCAATCAAGAAAATGAGTTAGAAGATACTAAGAGTGATACCTCCTAGCCTGATTTTGAAGGATTTACCTATGAAAACTAGACCATGTTTAAAGTAAATTGGGAAAAGGTCTTTAAGTACAACATTCATCATCAGCATAATGTGGAACTACTCAATCAAGACTTACAAGAACGCACAGAAAGTCAAGAAGCTGAAGGCCGAATATCTCAGAATTATGCCACATATGATATGGACCATGGATAAATGATGAATTGGAAATGAGGTAGTTCAAAGAAGACCTATGCTAGATGCAAGAACTTCCCAAATGTGACAGGATTTATTAGCATTAGAGGATATGGATACTGATATGATACAGGAAGTATTGTTCAGTTTTTCTGGTTTTGAATAATAAATTGTTCAATTGATTAATAATAAAATAAATAGTTTCAGTCTAAATATGATAATTTAGTAGTCAAGTTAAAAGTTAAAATTCAGATCTTTTGGTAAAATTAGTCAATATTGCAATTTTAAATAATAAAATTTGTACTTTTAATTCAGTAAGTTCGTAATTAAACTAAATTCAGTTACCAATATGTTAAAATAAAGTCAGTTTAAAGCCACTTTAAAAAGAAATGTCATATATTAATTTATGTAATTGTTCATGCTTGTTTATATCTTCCAATCAGAAAAAGAAAAGAAAACATCGAATGGATTTGCATATCCAAAACAGAGCACCTACCGAGAGGTCTAAAGACTAGAAATCCAAAGAGAAGAGGATCGAAAGGAAATCACAGAATGGTGAAGACATAAGAGCCGAGATATATATAATTTGTTCACGAATTAGGAAAACAGAATAAAAAAGATGAAAATCTACAAGAAAAATAATAAATACAAGAAATAAGAAAAAACATACAAAATATAAGAAGCAAGATGGCGGTATCCATACCGAAAATGTAAACAAAGAGAACAATCTGGAAAGGTGTCAGAAAATCAAGGAAAAAAAAAGGGATTTCCATAAAAATCTTATATGGAAAAGCTAAAAGATAGCAACTTGCTAGGATGCCAGAATTCAGTCTAGGAATTTTCAGAACAGTTAAAACACTCTGATCACGGCTTCATCCTTGAAAGGTCAAATAAAAATTCTGCTCTCAGTTTTGTTTTAGAAAGATTGTTTGAAAAATTAGCTGTTCAAGTAAATATATATTTTCAAACATTGAAAATTTCTGAAAGATTATAACATTGTAAGTTATCAAGATATATCATTTTGAAAGTGAATCTATATTTTTCAAGTGAGTATTTATATTTTGAGGTGCATTTTTATGAAACATCATAGCATTTTGTTGAATAATTTAAATTTATTTTGATAAAATCCTACCAGTTACAAAACTCTGTGAAGTAATTTAAATTAATTTTGATAAAACCCTACCAGTTACAGAACTCTGTGGAGTAGATTAAATTAATTTCGATACTTTATCATCTACAAATACTTGGATTAGAACTCTTTTGAGTAAATTTAATTTTGACATTGAGGTTTAAACTTTGTTGAATAAATTAACAGTTATACTGAGAGTAAAACTCTTTTGAGTCATTGAAATTAAATTAGACAACAACTTGTCTATTGAACCAAGATTAAAACTTTTTTTTGAGTCATTAAAATTAAATTAGGTAACTATTTATCTTTTGATACTGAGATTGAAACTGTTTTGAGTATTTTGGAATTTAAGGTGAATTGTATAGTTAACAAGGATTAAAAACCTTTCAAGTACGAATACCATAGTGTGGATACTAGTATTTAAGAAATTGAAATGAGTTTGAATTAGATTGAATACAACAACGAAGGGTTTGTTATAAGAAAATAAAACCAACTTAAGAGATATTTATTTGGAACTGTGAATAACCTTTTTAGTTTGACATAATTTAATGGGTATATAATAATATAACCTAATAACGTATATTTAATATATATATATATATATATATATAATATATATATATATATATATATATATATATATATATATATATATATATATATATATATATATATATATATATATATATATATATATATAATATATATATATATATTATGATTGATACTGTTTTAAGAAATAATAAGATTACCTAATAACCTGTATAGCTATATATATTCATGATTGATAATATTTTAGGAAATATCTTGATTGAACTGAAGCAAGTTGTTGATGCTTAATAAGACTGAAGTACTTGGGTATTTTTATTGAACCTTCAATAAAACTTGAAGTTTGGTATAAGTTAATGATTGGTTTATTAATACTGAATACTGTTTAAACCATACGATTTTGGAAGCGTAAATTAAATACATACTAGTTCAAGAATATAATCTAGTTTACAAGTCATTAGTTTGTAACCAAGGTCTTAAAAGTTGACTTAATGAGGGTAAACTATATATAAGCTGGACTTAAGAATAAATTACATAATTATTACAATATATGAGAAACTTAAACACTGTAAAGCTTTAAAAAATGATATGTAGCTTTGTAAATAAGTTAGATGCAACTAAAGCTACTTGATATTTTCCATGAGAAGGAGATATTAACAGAGATGAGTTTAGATTTCCATATTTTTTTTCCATCTCACTACTCTATTGAGAAGAATAATAGAATTTTTCATATTAAACTATGATGGGAAAAGTATAGATCACAGAAAAAAAAATAAAGAAACATCATTTTGTCAGGATTTGACTAAAGAGTCATTAACATTTGAAATGATGTGAGTTAAGGATGTAATAACTAAACTAGTAGTTCACTTTGTCACTTTTAAAAATAACTTAGTTATATGAATAATTGGGTAATAAAGTGTTTTTTTTTTTCCATTCCTTGTCTTTAGTAGTTTTAGCTGACAATAAGCAAAAATAAAAATTGCATGCTTTATTGTGAGTTAGAGGAAATGGTTGGGTATAGACATTATTTATGTAGTAACTCCTTTTTAACTACAATTTCATGAACTGCTAAAGACTGGGATAATGGTTGGTTGAGAAAAAAATAATATATATATATATATATATATATATATATATATATATATATATATATATATATATATATATATATATATATATATATATATATATATATATATATATATATATATATATATATATATATATATATATATATATATATATAAAATATTCCTTGAGAAATAAATAATAAAAAAAATATCAAATTTATAATAATAATGTAAAGTGGAAAATATTAAATACCTTAAGTTCCTCATAACTCCACCTCTTGAGGAGCACCTGAGGAAACTCTGACGTCACAAGTCTTGGCGAAGAACTCCTCTTCCTCAGATTCAAAATGAACTTCAGAAGAATATTTTCCTCTTACTTTATTTAACAACGATGAAACATTTTTCAGATTCATAAATTTCTGAAAAAGAAATTCCTTTAATAATAATAATAATAATAATAATAATAATAATAATTAATAATAATAAAAAAAAAAAAATAAATATATAATATATATATATATATATATATATATATATATATATATATATATATATATATATATATATATATATATATATATATATATATATATATATATATATATATATATATATATATATATATATATATATATACAAATAATAATAAAATGAGCTCCATACTAAACCATAAAGACATATTACCGGACTCCCTGTGCTCGCTGGTAGTATATAAATACATACAACTGTGATGACTACTCAGCCATCTACGTTGGTAACAGGGTGCGCCAACTCCACGTGCGTACCAACGAGCATAATGGGGTATTACCGCATACTGAAAAAAATTTAACTAATCCTTCCCATTCTAACATCAAAGAACACACCGTAAAACATCAATACCAGTTAAACCTATCCAACTTCAAAATAATAGCACAAACCAACCACTCATTACATTTACGTATTTTACAATCATATTACATAATCATTCTCAAACCATCAATAAAATACTGGTAGTAGTGCAATAGGAACTTTAATAATGTAATCTCCTACTCCTTGAAATATATTCATAGCTTCTTCAGGTAAGATATCTTTTTATGTTTTACATAAAAATTTATTCCCCATTATTAGTGCTTATGTTTTTTAAAAGTGTTTTTTTAAAGAATTTTTTCCATAAATATTGTACATTATTTTTATTTTTTATTTATTATTTCGTAAATTATATCTTAAAAAGTATATATATATATATATATATATATATATATATATATATATATATATATATATATATATATATATATATATATATATATATATATATATTATTATTATTATAAAATCTCTGAATTTTATTTCTCTACATGTATCTACTTTAGTCAAAAAAAAAAAAAAAAAAAAAAAAAATTCCCATTATTGCAGGGTATTTAAATTCAAAAGATTAAAGAAAAGTTTTATTTTAATAGGTTTGACGCATGGAAAAATTTTCAATATTGGCCTTGATTTTGAATTTAGTTCTTCCACCTAAATAATCAAATCTTAATTTTATCCTCCACAAATTTACTATTTTTATATAGGATACATTTTCTAATTTTATGACTGTTCGTTCTTCTTTTCTGTATCTTATTTTTAATAAAAGAAAATATTTATTACACAAATTCTAAAATATTCCAAAACACTCTTTAAAATATTAGAAATTTCTAAGTCTGCTTCGAACTCACATCGTCATTAGCTATTCGGCTGGTAACATCTTCCCTTCCTGCCTACATCAGGCAGTGAATGGGGGACCCACCAAAGGTATATTAAAATTTTTCTAGCGATATAAAATATAAATTGTAAGAAAAATCACCCTAGTTAGATTCTTATATTTTATGTTAAACAATTATTGTAAACCTGTATATTATATTTAAAAGATTAAGATATAATAAAAACCATGAATATGGTTATAATTCACCTACAAGTAACTAAGTTATGGCACTGAATATATATATATATATATATATATATATATATATATATATATATATATATATATATATATATATATATATATATATATATATATATATATATATATATATATATATATATATATTTTAATTATGGTGAGCAAAGGCCAGAGGCCTACTAATATTTCCACCAGTCATCAGAAAAGTCTGGAACCTGGTCAAATCAAAGGCCGACATTACCTGATACACGACGTTTGAAGGGGCAGAAAGAAACTGGAGAGAATTAGTGAGAGCAGGAGAGTTGATAAGACGAAAAGGCCTTGACTCCATCTTCTCAAGGAGAGCTGTACGAGTTGAATAACCCCAGATGTGTGACGCATACTCCATACAGGGACGAACACCACCTCTATACAGAGCAAGCAACTGGGGTGGTGTGAAGAAATACTGCAGGCGCCTCAGAACACCTAACCTCTTTGAAGCCTGTTTAGAAAGAGAGCAAATGTGATCTTTCCAAGAAAGATCACGAGAAAAAGAAACACCAAGAATATTAAGAACAGATGAAGGTTTGAGTTGAGCGTTTTCGAAGAAGATATCATAGTTGCGTGGAAGATTGTGACGAGTAGAGAAATAGAGGAATTGAGTTTTGGTGGCACTGAAAACGACCCTGTTTCTCTGCCCCAATTCGAAATACGAGATAGATCAGAGGTCAGCTGCTCCAAGGCTACCTTCCTTGCGTCTACTAACTGCTGTTGGGTGGGGCCGCCTTTCAAATTGAAAAGCGTAATGAAGGGTGGAGTCATCCGCATAGGAGTGGATAGGAGATGAAGTAGCAGAGAGAGGTCATTAATGAAAAGTAGAAAGAGAGTTGGGGATAGAACAAATCCTTGGCGAACACCACTCTTAATAGATTTAAAAGAAGAACGATGATCGTCTACAGCTGCTGCTATAGAACGACCGGAAAGGAAATCAGAAGGATAGATTCCGAAAGAGGGAAGTTTGAAAATCAAAGCTTTGTGCTAGACTCTATTGAAAGCTTTCGATATGTCCAGCGCCACAGCAAAAGATTCACCGAAATTCCGAAGAGCGGAAGACCAAGAGTCAGAGAGAAGGGAAAGGAGATCACCAGTAGAGCGTTTCTTACGAAAGCCATACTGGCGATCTGAGATAAGATTAGAAGAATTGACATGTTTCCAAATCTTCCTGTTAAGGATAGATTCGAAAACTTTTGAGAGAATGGAGGTAAAAGAAATGGAACGGTAGTTGGAGGGTTGAGAGGGGTCCTCCTTCTTCGGCACAGGATGAATGAGTGCACGTTTCCAGCAGGAAGGGAAGGTTGAAGTAGAAAGACATAGACAAAATAGTTTACCAAGGTAGGGTGCAAGCTCGGAAGCACAAGTTTTGAGAACCACAAGAGGAATACCGTCAGGACCGTATGCCTTCTTAATGTTAAGCTCAGCGAGAGTAGAAATGGCGTCTTTAGAAGAAATTACAATTTTAGGCACAAATGAGTTGGAGGGGTTGAAAGAGTAGGAACAGCTCCGGAATCGTCTAAGGTTGAATTAGAGGCAAAAGTTTGAGCGAAGAGTTCAGCTTTAGAGGAAGGCAAAACAGCAGTTGAACCGTCAGAAGATACTAGAGGAGGGAAAGAGGAAGAAGTAAAGTTAGAGTTGACAGTTTTTGCAAAATGCAAGAAAGTACGTGAAGAAGAGGAACCAGAAAGATTGTTGTGTTTTAAACGAAGAAATGAGTTTTTAGTGTTACGGAGAATAGATTTTGCACGATTCCGGGATGAAATATAAGTTGCGTGAGTTTCTGGAGTTTGAAAACGACAGTAGTCCCTAAAGGAAGCATCCCTGCGGCGGATAGCTCGAGAACGAGTTAAACCAAGGTTTGTTAGGTTTAGTAGAAGGGAAAAGAATATGGAATGTACGCCTCCATGCCAGAGAGAATCACCTCAGTTATAAGCTCTGCACACTCCGAGGGACCCCCCTTCCCCACAAACGGAAACAGTAATCATTCCATGGAAAATCAGAAAAGTACAAAAGTAAACTGCAAGTCAGACCAGTTAGTGGCACCGAAATGCCAGAAACGTCTCCTCGAAGAAGGCGGGGCCGTTCTTGCGGAAAACTTGAAGAGACGGGACAAGATACGGAGATAAGAAGGTGATTGGATGAACCCAGAGGAGGAAAGAGTTTGACAGTGTAAGGAGAAGGATAAGAAGTAAGGAAATGATCAAGTATGTTGGGTTCATCACCAAAGCGGTCAGGGATACGGGTAGGGAGATGCACCAGCTGCTCAAAGTTGTTCTGGATAGAAAATTGGAAGGCGAGTTCACCAGCTGGATCGTGAGAACTTGATGAAAACCATTGGCGGGTTTTGAACATTGAAATCACCTAAAATGATGACTTCAGAGAAAGGAGGAAGAAAGAATGTGTTCTATTTTGGAGTTAAGATAGTCAAAGAATATTGGATAGTCTGCAGAGTTAGGAGATAAGTAGACAGAAAAGATAAATTTAATTTTAGAGTTGCAAGAAACTTTAAACCATACAGTACAAAATTCAGAAAACTCCAAATTAGAGAATGAGAACAAACAACATCATTGCGCACATATGCGCAACATCCGCCTTTTGCTGAAAATTGAGAATAGAGACAGTAGGAGGAAACAGAGTAGGGTTTGCTGTCAAAGCACTCAGACACCTGAGTTTCGGTTAAGAACAAGAGATGAGGTCTAGAAGAAGAGAGGTGGTGTTCGACAAAGTGGAAGTTAGAAAAGAGACCGCGAATGTTGCAGAAGTTAATGAAAAAGGAAGACCGTGCACCAGGGCAAGTCGATATATATATATATATATATATATATATATATATATATATATATATATATATATATATATATATATATATATATATATATATATATATATATATATATATATATATATATATATATATATATATATATATATATATATATATATACCACTCTAAAGCGATCACCTTTTCAAAACTTGAGTAAGAACTAAGAAATAAATTAACAAACCTTGTTATGCTGATTACTTAATTTCTTTTCAACCATCAGCTGATTTTCTGACTTTATGACATCACTATAGTCCTGCTCTTTATCTTTTTCAAATTCAATTTCTAATTCTTCAGATTTTAAAAATATCTTTTGAAATAATTCTTCATCGTTTTCAGAGCTATCTTGTTCAAATAATCGTTTTTCACTGTCCAACTCCAAAGAGCTCTGAAATAAAACAAAGAATTAGAATTATTTTAGTGTAATACAACCAAGAAAATTAGTTGGCTAAAGACCCATGAAACTAAAGTAATGATTTGAGCAGTAATACGACAACTGTTAAGAAACGTATCCCCATCTCGACTACAGAAACTAGTAGTTGAACGATATATTTTAACAGTTAAATGCAAATAAAAATTTAATATCATAAACTAGTGTGCATTAGGTCCATATATGGTTTTAAAAAAAAAAAATTCAGTTCTATGAAAGATTATTTAAACTTTAAAAAAAATTATAACCATTACAGGTGACTTCAATTGCACATTTCTTTTATAAATGATTATTATCTTCAGAAGGAAAAATGCACAAAACCATGACTACATAATGTATTCCTAGTTTTATACACACAAGGTATTTAAAAAACCAATACAATAACAGTAGAGCCTTATTATTATTTTAATTATTTATTTAACCACCTAATGAGTGAAATTCATTATTATCTCTATTAATTAGTTTATACAAATACAATAATTATTCATTTACAAGGGTCTTCAAATCAGTATATATATAATATATATATATATATATATATATATATATATATATATATATATATATATATATATATATATATATATATATATATATATATATATATATATATATATATATATATATATATATATATATATATATATATATATATATATATATATATATATATATATATATATATACCCCGGCCCCGGCTAAAAATCAGGGAAAACCGGGGTTGCCGGCCGGGGTTAAAATGGCAAATTATACAAAAAAAAAAAATTTTTTTAAATTTTCAGATGATTCTGCTGAAACTTTCAGTGTATATAGATTTTTTACCGGTAAGAAAAGTCCATTTCTAGCGTTTTTCCGAGTCTATTACGGTTAAAATTTTTTTTTTTTTTTTTTTGTGGAAATTTTACCCTTTTTCAAAAGAATGGCGGTGCCAAACCACTTTTTAGAATGAGCTGAAAGTTGGACTATTTATTCAAAATTATATGGGCTACAAAAGCCTCTAATAGACTTTTGTTCCCAGAGTTATAGAAAAATGTTATAAGCCAAAAACTGACCAACTATAGAAAAAAAATTTTTTGAACTAAAAAAATCCACCTTTTCAGACAAAATCTTTTTTAAAAAAATACAACTATAACATTTCCTATTTTTGGTGTGTATAGAGGAGGGGTGGGGCTACAAATTCCTCTATGTACTTTATTCGATGAGATTCGTTGGTTTTGAGATATAGCCTTCAAAAAGGTCCATTTTTGGCCAAATTTCAAAAATTCCCAAAGTTTGAGAGGCTATATCTCGCTTCAAACAAAGGGCATTTAAAAATGCACTAAATAAAAATTGTTGCCCTGTTCCTCTTCTAAACAATATTCACAAATAAAAAAAATAGTAGGTAGCGTTTTTTTTTTTAAATAATTTTTTCCTCCAGAAGGGTACGATTAAAAAAAAAATTTTTTTATAACTTTTTTCTAGACGTGATATCAAAAATCTATTCCCACCAATGCAAGAAATTGGGGCAAAGGTATTCAGTTAAATTTTCAGCTCATGTGGACCAGTGGTTTGACCCAGTTATTCATTTTTTTCAACTTTGGGTCCAAATAAGTTTCAAACCGTTATAGACTCAAAAAAATGCTCGAAATCAACTCAGAACTTCGTGAAAAAATTCACATACTTTGAAAATTTCAGCTCAATCAGTCAAATAATAATAAAAAAAATTTCAAACAAAATATAAGAAAATTAAGATTTTTTTCTTTTCTGTTTCTTTTGACCGCTCCTTTTCTGCTAGTGAATGTTCATCTTTGTGTTTTGATTTTAGATACTCCAAAAAGATTTGGTTGAAATTTTTTTACTTGTAGCACCCGGAGGTTCTCTTCTAATTTTCTGACTGCAGATGTTACATTTAGCTATTTCGAGCCTATCCTGAAACATTGTAAAGTATTCAAATACTGCAGAAGCTGATCTTTTAGCCATATTGACTGAAAGTATAAACAAAATAATAATTTTTAAATAATGCAGCTAAATGATACAAGTTTGATACATAGCAATAAAATAACAATGATATGTATAAATACAGGTTAAATTGATAATTTTATATCTTACATTTTTTCAAACTTTACCTTTGGGTCTTACTCTAGGTAAACGTGTTAAATCACTATTATGAATTAGAATATTTTTTTTTAATTTTTGTACTTTTTTTAAACTTTAAATATACAAAACTGTAATTTTTGATTTTTTTTTATAGAGAAAATGCATATAATCATTAATTTAAGTGAATGTTGGCTATTCTACTCCTTCCTTACAATTAAATAAACCTTATATCTAATTTTCTTAACCTAAAATTTCAGTGCTTTTGACCTCTTTACAAATTTTAGGAAACCCCGGCCATAACCCCGGCCCCGGCCAAATTCCAACCCCGGTCGGTCCCTATATATATATATATATATATATATATATATATATATATATATATATATATATATATATATATATATATATATATATATATATATATATATATATATATATATATATATATATATATGAGACATTAAGAGATCAGACACAACCCTCAAATGATTCACTTTTGGGAAGCTAAAATGACTTATATGTAACATATTAAAATCTTGAAAATAATGTTCGTAGTATGAAAATAATTTAAAAAGACTCAAATTCTTTTACTCGTACCTCATTTTCATTTAATCCAGAGAGTGTCTCGAAAGTTTGAGGAATATTTGACGTATTTTTAACCTCAAAATCAAAAGCTTCATCTTTCACTTCGATGTCATTTTTGATAATATTTGGGTATGAAGTTCTTTCCTGACAAAAAGATATAATAATAATAATAATAATAATGGAAAATTTGCTTTAATTTTTATAAATTATATATATTTACCTTTCTAAATATTTCATTATGGCTAAAGATACTCTTTTAAATTTTATTTTAGATAATAATTTGCAAGTAAATTAAAAATGTATTTACGTATCTTTCCTGACACATTTCATCCTCTAAAAATTTTTTTTTGAAGAATGTAATTTTATTATATAATAATTCAAATTATTGTTCTTTTTCTTTTTTTTTTTTTTTTTTAATAATTCAAATAATATTAAGTTTAAGCTACCTAAGTATAATACAGTAATATTAATTTAATAAATATATTGAGGGCAACAAAAATTTTAAATTTTACCTTTAAAACATCAAACCCTGTTGATTTTGATAAAGAAAAATGTGTATGTAATCTTTTGAAGGCCCACATTAAACCTACTATTAATTATAAAATTACAGTAACATTACATAACTATAAATCCAAACAAACAAACTCGCATCCTGATTTTCAACGAAAGATGCCTACGACATCTGATAGTAATCAGATTGTGTACAAATTTAATTTCCCCCTCCCCCCAAGTCTGACTATATATATATATATATATATATATATATATATATATATATATATATATATATATATATATATATATATATATATATATATATATATATATATATATATATATATATATATATATATATATATATATATAAAGTATACAGAACACAGCAATATAAAAACCTTCATAATATATTTACCTGCTTCAAAATTCAAAGACTAAAGATTGCAGAAGCTTTGACTTTCTTTATTTAAAATCACAAATCTTATAACAAAATTTTAATGTTTTGTTTCTTAAATTTAAAATACTAAAAAAAAAAAAATTTTTAAATATTAATATATATATTTTAATTCAAAATATGTACTCTGAAGATGTCCAAGTTGAAGGATAAATTGCATCAGGAGAAATAATTAAAAAAAAAAAGAAAATTTATTTTACTTGTAAATTTAAAAGTATATAAAAATACTAATAATAATAATATACCTGAATTTCTTCTAAGTCTGAAACTTGGTCTAAATGATGACTTAATTGTGTTTCATCCACTATAACTTCATCCTTAATGTCAATTTTATTTTCGATATCCATATTATGAGTTAAATTTATTTTCTACTCTAAATTTATAAAAAATATACAATTTTTCCTGCTTTGGAGAAAAATAACAATACTTAGATAATACTAAATACATTCATAGTAAAAGTATTACTAAGTAATTCAGATTAATGTTATAAATTTAGGACAATCAGGAATCCATATTATTGCCGCAAAAGAAAATATAAATTTAAAATTATTTCGTAAATAGCATAGGCTTGTTTTGATAATCACAAATATTTTTATATGTCTTTATTTATTTCCTTGATAAAAGTTTTACAGGAAAAAAATAATATTTGTTCAAAAAATTACTTGATTAACAATGGGGTAACTTATATGTTTAAAATAGGCAACTTTCTAGGAAGAACTTCATTAGAAAATAGTCACTGAAGTTTGAATTTAAAACTAAAATGCAAAAAGGGTTTATCCCCTATTTGTCTATGAATCTCCCTATCCATCTCACCTACATTACTATATATATTTATATTGTGATACATTCTTGATGAAACAAATATACAAAATATGCTGAATTAAAATTTCTACATAATTTATATTTATATAGTTTTTTATTAAAGATAGTCATTAATTATGTCTCATTTTGCATCAAATTTACTGGATCATACGGTTAACCTTCTATAATAAAAAGAATAGCATTTTCTTAAACACTACAGTAACAAAAATATATACAATTCCAGAACCCCTTCAGAAACTTCTTTCGGGTACTTAAAGTTTCTTCTTGATTTAAGGTACTATTAAAGCTCTATTTACCATATTTTATATAATCAATTTGGATTAGACAAAAAAAAAAAAAAAAAAAAAAAAAAAAAAACTAAAATCTATAAGCTGAGTAAATATACATACTCAATTAGTTTCTTAAGAGACATATTTACTTGGGTTTACACTACTAATCTACCATTAGCTGACAATCCATATTTCTATATTATATTCTAGTTACAAAGGGAGCCTGAATCCCATTCAGCCTGATAGTTGGTATGAAAGCAATCCTCCATCTAGTGAAACACCACAGCACATTTTGCTGTTAATACAAAGATGCCAACGAGCAGCCCAATCTAAAATTTCTTGTGCTCCCTTCTAAAAAGCTCTTTTGGCACACAGTAAAGTACTTGATGATACACTAATTACTATACTGATACCATAAGCCATCACATTAGTAGAGGAATTAGTCAAGTCTTGAGGTAGATGGCAAACAATAATAAAAGTAAAATAAATTTTAATTTTAATTTAAATTTAAAG
>SEYY01018551.1:22500-49100 GCA_009176605.1 Armadillidium nasatum | reverse complement strand
ATTATATATATATATCAGCTTCAAAGAGGTTAGAAGTTCTGGAGCTCCTTCGGAACTTTTTTAAACCACCCCACTGCTCGATATGTATTGGAGCGTCGTCTGTTCCTGTTATATGGAATACCATAACATACCTGGGGTTTTACTCACGCAGCTCGTCTTGAAATGGTAATTTAAATCTTTTCGTTTCATCAACTCTCCTCCTTTAATAACTCTTATCAAATCTCTTCTGCCTGAAGAACCGTTGCATCACTCTCCTTATACTATCGCTATTACAATAAACATTGCTCTGTGAGCTTATTAGTATATTCCTTCTTGCGAAGAGCTCCCACGACGAGTCTGTTTCCACAATCTCATCCTTTCGCTGTCCGTTCTCTAACTCCAGACTTAACCTCAATCTTATATGTATTGCACTGGTAAAATCTGGAATACTCTTCCTTCTATTTTCCCCACAACTTATAACTTATACACCTTTATAAGTAATAAATTCACTACCACATCCAAAAAGAATCACCACAACGGTTATTTATCACCTCAGCTTATATATATATATATATATATATATATAGATATATATATATATATATATAATTATATATATATATATATATATATATAACCTCTTCATATTCCATAACGAAAATGCATTAGAAAAATAGTATAACGCTACAATGAGAACGATTTCTATAGCAATTCCTTTTTTTACAAACTAAAAAGGAAAAATTTGCTTATACAAATTCTTGCAATTTTATGAATGAGGAAAAAAACTGAAGAATGAAACTGAACATGAAGAGGAATATGATTAGGAGTAATTTACTGTAAATGAGCCGTTTTCATAGTTGAAATCAATCAATCAATTTCTTTCAACAGCTTTAAGATTTTTATGAGGTACTTCCAAATCAAACTTGTTTATTTCCTCATGTTCCGAAAATTACTTCATAGATTAACATTCAATTTCATTTCGTTATGTTATCAGTAATGTGTAAATTGTGATTTAATTTCTGAATCGACGACACGTTTTCTATAGAATATACTGTTGCTATTTTTTGAAAACTCTTACTTAACGCGAAAATGAGTTATACACTTCAAAAACAATTTGTAGGTTCTGATGTCCCAGGAGCAGGAGTTGCAGACAACCAAAACCCAGGGTGTACGATTAACGTACGAAATCGAGTTAAGTAAACTTTTTGACCTACTTGGTCAATGTAAAAGTGGCGGGCGTAAGACTCATCTGATAACGAGGTTAAAAGCTCAGTATATTTTCTTAAAAATGTTGATTCCTCTCTTTTAAAATTTTATACTTCTCTGTTATTAAATTCGGATTTTATATTTATTGAATCAAGATCGATATTTTCGTTAAAAGTAGGCGGGCGTACTCTCAGCTATACTCATTCTCATCGGAGCTAACTTAAGAAGAAATATTTAGATATATGCATCATTTAAACAAAGAGAAGAAGGTTTCATCGAAACTTCCTCCATATAATCTCGACAAAACCACGCTACCTAAAGTTTTATGTCTTTCATTACGACAACATAAGAGTTTAAAGAACTATTGACTTACTTCAGATATATTTTTTCTATCATCCCACAACATAAATATATAGTGGGATATATAATTATATATATATATATATATATATATATATATATATATATATATATATTATATATATATATATATATATATATATATATATATATATATATATATGCTTAGCTTAAGAAGTCTGATCTTATTGATATTTTGAAATTTCAATTTCAATTGATATTTTAAAATTTCGATAGTGTTAGTAATAATTTCCCATGTATAGTGATAGGATGTACTTATTAGCAGAGAAGGCTCACTGTAGGTTGTAGTTTATTTATTTTGAATTTTGCATGTTTCTAAATACTGTAGGTATTCCCATAGGGAATAAAAGGTTTGACAGAAAAACCTAAGGTAAATTCCTTACGGACCTTAAGCAAAATATGATTAAAATACTATTGTCACTTTTGGTTTCGTCATAGACACCTATTGTGCTTTCATTCCATGGGGCCCTATGGTATCCTATTGGTTTTATCGTAGGATATTGCTAAAAATTTTATATGGGCAGGAAGAGCCGCAAAATTATCAGCAGAGGCACGAACAGAAAAGAAAAGAGCTGGCCAGTTTGAGAAGTTCTGAGGATATTAGACTTCAATTAGACTTTGTACCTTAGAAAACCATCTTTAGAATTTCCGAAGAGTGGCCAGTTGAGTAGCAGGGAATGGAAAAAGGAAGGAGCGCGAGAACTTGAGGGAGCTCTGCAAGAGAGCCAGCCGTTGGGAGACCACGAGAGGGTACTTATTCGTTCTTAGATGTTAAGACCACGAGAGGGTGATGGTGTGTTTAGATGTAAGAAAAAAAAGAGAGGGTAGTGATAATTTTTTGGGAAGCTTGAGGAGACGCGAGGAAAATCTGTTTGCCAACCTTGATCTCGAGATCAGGGGATGGCATGTAGTATAATTATTTTGGTTATATATATATTGAGTTTCACAAGTAATGTTTTTAATGTAACTCGAACTACGATGCTTACTTCTTCATTTAAAAAAAAAAAAACAACAGTAACCCCTTTTATATCTATTCCTGTTACAAATTTCATCACCCAAAAAATAAAAGATAAATCGAAACTGGTTTAGCGAGGTTTATTTGCTGGCATTCATCATCTAACAGTTGCGATAACTTTGTGGATTTAAAATTAACATTTCAGAGAATAGTGGGGTCTCCAAAATACGATCGCATACTAAATATAAAAGTATTGCTAAAAAATGTGTTTACACAGCATGAAAAATAGCATGCTTATGGAGCTTAGGAAATTTCTTATGATTTTTTTTAGTTTAATTCGATAAAATGGAAATCAAAAAGAATTCTTACACTTGCAAGCACAAATGACAAAAATGAAACACTTTTAAAATCACCAATTCTTTCTTCATCAACGCTACTTTTTTTTTTAATGAATAAACTCGAAATAAGATTAATTATTTTTCGTATGTTCTACCTCTAAAATTGTAATATTAACAGGGTAATCATCACTCAAAAGAAATATTAAAAAATTATTGCAAACCATATTAATTAAACACGAGAAATTTTTTTTTATTTCGGTGACGTAAACAATGCAAGGCTCTAAAGCTAGGACCAGCTTAGCGGACAAAAACTATAATATAATATATAATATATATATATATAATATATATATATATATATATATATATATAATATATATATATATATTATATAATATAATATATATATATATATATATATATATAATGCAAAAGTTAATTACTTATACAAATATTTTGTAATATAATCGATATTATTAAATTAAAGGAACAAGAAACAAAAGATTTCTGCATAATCTCATTTTATGGTACGATATTAAATCCAAAAGAATTGCCAGAATAGTATAAGAGGAATTGGCGGACGTATAATGTCTTGGAAAATTCAAGAAGATGAAAATTAGTTTTTAAAGTACATAGTAATTTAATTAATAGAGATACATAAACCTACAAAGGCCATATTCAAATTTATTCTTCCAAGCAGAAATTTTCTTTTTTAATTAAGATTACGAGAAAATAAATAAACAAAATTGCTCGACCTCACATCTATAAATATATGTCAGTTTTTATCTTTAAAGATTCCATTAATCTCGGATTACGGTTTGGACTAAGATTAAACATTTTCATCATAATCAGAATTATTCCTATAATAATACTAAAAATTATCATCTTGTCTTTGCATTGCAAAGCTGTTAATTTATATGACGCAGAATTCCTACTAGCAGATTTTACGATCAATGTTCCTTTCTTCATCTCACTTCTCGTGCAAGAGAAATGCTTTAAAATTATATTGGTCAAAGATCAAGAAAATACATACGAAAATGTACAATTAATTAATCTGAGATTTCAAAACTTACATGTAATCCTTATTCCATAGTTGTAAGGCTGCTAGAATGCAACGATTTTCTAGATATAAATATTTACTATGAACCAGTTTCGTGGGTCCTAGAGTTACCTTATCTCAATATTGGATCATTAAGAGTATATTATTATATATATATTTATATAATATATATATATATATATATATATATATATATATTATATAATAATATATATATTATATATAATAATATATATATATATATAAATTTCCTTTATTTTATAATAATTGCTCGACAGATCACTCAAGCTCCTTTTTTAAGGGAAATCATCATAGTTTGATGATAATTTTTATTCATTAGATCTCCTGTAGGAGATAGATTGAATTTTTTATGTTTTTTTTTTCCAGAATATTAGGGGAGACAAATTACTGTGCTTTAGAAATAGGCCTTTTCTTTACCAATAGACCAACTTTTCATGAAAAATGAAAATGAAAATTGTAGTTGTGCAAAAGTGTTCTAAGCAAGGTTACGCTTTAATGAAGCTTCAGTTGAATTAAAAAAAAAAGAGGTTGACTTATTCTACAAAAGAAAATTTTATTGCTATGTATTATTAAGCCTTAATATATTTGAAATTACCTCTCCAAGTACTCTAAGATCTTGGGTTTGATCAGTAAAGTTGAAACCCGGGATTTGTAATGACATGTTTTCTCTTCTGAAAGCGAAAGTTCAAAATCTTAATATAGATAACAGAGTTTGTGTTCTATATCTCGATGAAATGAGTTTAAAAACTAATTTTGATTACCATATTGGCCATGGATCAATCTATGGATTTACAGATTAGGGTTATGATTAGAGAAGCACTGAGTTAGTTAACAGCGCCCTTGTTTCAATGAGAAGAGCAAAATCATACTGGAAACAGGCTGTTATTTTATTTCTCTGCTATTACTCCCGCAAAGAAATTAAAGCACATGATTTTTTATATATTAAAGATGAATTTGAAGAAAAAAGAAAGGCAAAGCTTATAAATTTATATGACTGCCCTATTCCAACAGACCCGACATAGTTATCAATGACAAGACGCAACAGAAATGTTATATAATAGAGGTGGGAGTGCCGTTCGATAATAACTTGGCGGCATATAAAGAAAAAAAAATTATATGCATTCGTTGAAACAAGAAGAAGGTGGGATATTGATAATATTTCAATAATCCCAATAGTGGTGGGAGCGATGGGCGTGATCAAAAGAGCCTCGTTGAACATCTAAATAGTCTACCACACTAGTATTTAATGTTATCAATTCCACATTCTTCTTATTTCTTGTTCAACCGAAGCATATAATTTCTTTTCTTTTCATTGCGCCAAGTTATTATCGAACGGCACTCCCACCTCTATTATATAACATTTCTGTTGCGTCTTGTCATTGATAACTATGTCGGGTCTGTTGGAATAGGGCAGTCATATAAATTTATAAGCTTTGCCTTTCTTTTTTCTTCAAATTCATCTTTAATATATAAAAAATCATGTGCTTTAATTTCTTTGCGGGAGTAATAGCAGAGAAATAAAATAACAGCCTGTTTCCAGTATGATTTTGCTCTTCTCATTGAAACAAGGGCGCTGTTAACTAACTCAGTGCTTCTCTAATCATAACCCTAATCTGTAAATCCATAGATTGATCCATGGCCAATATGGTAATCAAAATTAGTTTTTAAACTCATTTCATCGAGATATAGAACACAAACTCTGTTATCTATATTAAGATTTTGAACTTTCGCTTTCAGAAGAGAAAACATGTCATTACAAATCCCGGGTTTCAACTTTACTGATCAAACCCAAGATCTTAGAGTACTTGGAGCAGGTAATTTCAAATATATCCTAAGGTCTTAATAATACATAGCAATAAAATTTTCTTTTGTAGAATAAGTCAACCTCTTTTTTTTTTAATTCAACTGAAGCTTCATTAAAGCGTAACCTTGCTTAGAACACTTTTGCACAACTACAATTTTCATTTTCATTTTTCATGAAAAGTTGGTCTATTGGTAAAGAAAAGGCCTATTTCTAAAGCACAGTAATTTGTCTCCCCTAATATTCTGGAAAAAAAAAAATTCAACTTTTTTTTTTTTTTTTTTTTTTGAATAAAAATTAATCATAAACTAAATGATTTCCCTTAAAGGAGCTTGAGTGATCTGTCGAGCAATTACTTATAAAATAAAGGAAAAATATATATATATATATTATATATATATATATATATATATATATATATATATAATATATATATATATATATATAATATATATATATATATATATATATATATATATATATATATATATAATATATATATACTCCAGAATGACTCCAATATTGGAGATAAGGTAACTCTAGGACCCACGAAACTGGTTCATAGTAAATATTTATATCTAGAAAATCGTTGCATTCTAGCAGCCTTACAACTATGGAATAAGGATTACATGTAAGTTTTGAAATCTCAGATTAATTAATTGTACATTTTCGTATGTATTTTCTTGATCTTTGACCAATATAATTTTAAAGCATTTCTCTTGCACGAGAAGTGAGATGAAGAAAGGAACATTGATCGTAAAATCTGCTAGTAGGAATTCTGCGTCATATAAATTAACAGCTTTGCAATGCAAAGACAAGATGATAATTTTTAGTATTATTATAGGAATAATTCTGATTATGATGAAAATGTTTAATCTTAGTCCAAACCGTAATCCGAGATTAATGGAATCTTTAAAGATAAAAACTGACATATATTTATAGATGAGGTCGAGCAATTTTGTTTATTTTTCTCGTAATCTTAATTAAAAAAGAAAATTTCTGCTTGGAAGAATAAATTTGAATATGGCCTTTGTAGGTTTATGTATCTCTATTAATTAAATTACTATGTACTTTAAAAACTAATTTTCATCTTTCTTGAATTTTCTAAGACATTATACGTCCGCCAATTCCTCTTATACTATTCTGGCAATTCTTTTGTATTTAATATCGTACCATAAAATAAGACGATGCAGAAATCTTTTGTTTCTTGTTCCTTTAATTTAATAATATCGATTATATTACAAAATATTGTATAAGTAATTAACTTTTGCATATATATATATATAATATATATATATATATATATATATATATATATATATATATATATATATATATATATATATATATATATATATATATATATATATATATATATATATATATATATATATATATATATATATATATATATTATTTTTTTATTTTTGTCCGCTAAGCTTGGTTTCCTAGCTTTAGAAGCCTCTGCATTTGTTTACGTCACCGAAATAAAAAAAAAATTTTCTCGTGTTTAATTAATATGGTTTGCATATAATTTTTTAATATTTCTTTTGAGTGATGATTACCCTGTTAATATTACAATTTTAGAGGTAGAACATACGAAAAATAATTAATCTTATTTCGAGTTTATTCATTAAAAAAAAAAGTAGCGTTGATGAAGAAAGAATTGGTGATTTTAAAAGTGTTTCATTTTTGTCATTTGTGCTTGCAAGTGTAAGAATTCTTTTTGATTTCCATTTTATCGAATTAAACTAAAAAAAATCATAAGAAATTTCCTAAAGCTCCATAAGCATGCTATTTTTCATGCTGTGTAAACACATTTTTTAAGCAATACTTTTATATTTAGTATGATGCGATCGTATTTTGGAGACCCCACTATTCTCTGAAATGTTAATTTTAAATCCACAAAGTTATCGCAACTGTTAGATGATGAATGCCAGCAAATAAACCTCGCTAAACCAGTTTCGATTTATCTTTTATTTTTTGGGGTGATGAAATTTGTAACAGGAATAGATATAAAAGGGGTTACTGTTATGTTTTTTTTTTTTTTTTAAAATGAAGAAGTAAGCATCGTAGTTCGAGTTACATTAAAAACATTACTTGTGAAACTCAATATATATAACTAAAATAATTATACTACATACCATCCCCTGATCTCAAGATCAAGGTTGGCAAACAGATTTTCCTCGCGTCTCCTCTCAAGCTTCCCAAAAAATTATCACTACCCTCTCTTTTTTTTTCTTACATCTAAACACACCACCACCCTCTCGTGGTCTTAACATCTAAGAACGAATAACTACCCTCTCGTGGTCTCCCAACGGCTGGCTCTCTTGCAGAGCTCCCTCAAGTTCTCGCGCTCCTTCCTTTTTCCATTCCCTGCTACTCAACTGGCCACTCTTCGGAAATTCTAAAGATGGTTTTCTTAGGTACAAAGTCTAATATCCTCAGAACTTCTCAAACTGTCCAGCTCTTTTCTTCAGCAGTTCTTTTCTTTTCTGTTCATGCCTCTGCTGATAATTTTGCTGCTCTTCCTGCCCATATAAAATTTTTAGCAATGTCCTACGATAAAACCAATAGGATACCATAGGGCCCCATGGAATGAAAGCACAATAGGTGTCTATGACAAAACCAAAAGTGACAATAGTATTTTTGAAATCATATTTTGCTTAAGGTCCGTAAGGAATTTACCTTAGGTTTTTCTATGTCAAACCTTTTATTCTCTATGGGAATACCTATTTAGAAACATGAATTCAATGCAGAAACATATGCAAAATTCAAAATAACTAAACTACAGCCTACAGTGAGCCTTCTCTGCTAATAAGTACATCCTATTACTATACAAGGGAAATTATTACTAACACTATCGAAATTTTAAAATATCAATTAAAATTGAAATTTCAAAATATCAATAAGATCAGAAACTTAAGCTAAGTATATAATATATATATATATATATATATATATATATATATATATATATATATATATATATATATATATATATATATATATATATATATATATATATATATATATATATTTTTAAAGTTTTTTTAATTTAGTCCCACTAGCTGTCACCATTTTAAACTTTAAATTTAGATGTTGTGGGATGATAGAAAAAATATATCTGAAGTAAGTCAATAGTTCTTTAAACTCTTATGTTGTCGTAATATCTTAAATTAACTTTCTAACATAAACCATATAATATTGAAAGACATAAAACTTTAGGTAGCGTGGTTTTGTCGAGATTATATAACTTCTCTTCGGAGGAAGTTTCGATGAGTTCCAACCTTCTTCTCTTTGTTTAAACGTTAATGATGCATCCTGATTTTATATCTAAATATTTCTTCTTAAGTTAGCTCCGATGAGAATGAATTATCACCTTCGCCATATAGCTGAGAGTTCCATTATTGATGTTCTTCTCATCGATTTCTCTTCGTTGATTGATTCTTGTTTTCTTCATGCTTCTATTTAACCCTTTTTGACTTAAATATACTACATCTTTTCTTTCCAACGAAAATATCGATCTTGATTCAATAAATATAAAATCCGAATTTAATAACAGAGAAGTATAAAATTTTAAAAGAAGGAATACTCGGTACATTTTTAAGAGAATATATAAAATATATATATATATATATATATATATATATATATATATATATATATATATATATATATATATATATATATATATATATATATATATATATATATATATATATATATATTAAAACCTCAAATCATACTAGTTATCAGATGAGTCTTACGCCCGCCACTTTTACATTGACCAAGTAGGTCAAAAAGTATACTTAACTCGATTTCGTACGTTAATCGTACTCCTTGGGTTTTGGTTCTCTGCAACTCCTGCTCCTGGGACATCAGAACCTACAAATTGTTTTTGAAGTGTATAACTCATTTTCGCGTTAACTAAAAGTTTTCAAAAAATAGCAACAGTATATTCTAAAGAAAACGTGTCGTTGATTCACAAATTAAATCACAATTTACCCATTACTGATAACATAACGCAATGAAATTGAATGTTAATCTATGAAGTATTTTTCGGAACATGAGGAATAGACAAGTTTGATTTGGAAGTACCTCACAAAATCTTAAAGCTGTTGAAAGAAATTGATTGATTGATTTCAACTATGAAAACGACTCATTTATAGCAAATTACTCCTAATCATATTCCTCTTCATGCTCATCGTCATGTTCAGTTTCATTCTTCAGTTTTTTTTCCTCATTCTTAAAATTGCAAGAATTTGTAAAAGCAAATTTCCCTTTTTAGTTTGTAAAAAAGTAATTGCTATAGAAATCGTTCTCATTGTAGCGTTATACTATTTTTCTAATGCATTTTCGTTATGGATATGAAGAGGTATATATATATATATATATATATATATATATATATATATATATATATATATATATATATATATATATATATATATATATATATATATATATATATATATATATATATATATATATATAAAGCTGAGGTTGATAAATAACCGTTATTGTGGTGATTCTTTTTGGATGTGGTAGTGAATTTATTACTTAAAGGTGTATAATAGGTTGTGGGGAAAATAGAAGGAAGAGTATTCCAGATTTTACCAGTGCAATACATGTAAGATTGAGGTTAAGTCTGGAGTTAGAGAATCGGACAGCGAAAGGATGAGATTGTGGGAACAGACTCGTCATGGGAGTTCTTCGCAAGGAAGGAATTATACGACTAGTAAGCTCACAAGAGCAATGTTTATTGTAATAGCGATAGTATAAGGAGAGTGATGCAACGGTTCTTCAGGCAGAAAGAGATTTGATAAGAGTTATTAAGAGGAGGAGAGTTGATGAAACGAAAAGATTTAAATTCAACCATTTCAAGACGAGCTGCGTGAGTGGAAACACCCCAGGTATGTTACAGGTATTCCATATAACAGGAACAGACGACGCTCCAATACATATCGAGCAGTGGGGTGGTTTAAAAAAGTTCCGAAGGAGCTCCAGAACTTCTAACCTCTTTGAAGCTGATATATATATATATATATATATATATATATATATATATATATATATATATATATATATATATATATATATATATATATATATATATATATATATATATATATATAGAGAGAGAGAGAGAGAGAGAGAGAGAGATAATGTGATCCTTCATAGAAAGATCACAAGAAAAGGAAACTAAAAATGTTGAGGATAGAGGAACGTTGGAGTCGAGTTTTCGAAAAAGTTATAGTTGCGTGGAAGATGTTGCCGAGTAGATAGGTGAAAGAACTGAGTTTTTGAGGCATTGAAACCATGTTTTCTTTGGCCCAATTTTAAATATGAGAAATATGGGAGGTCATCTGCTCCAAGGCAACCCACCTAGTATCAGCTAATTGCGGGTTGTGTAGGGCGCCTTTCAAAATGAAAGGAATAGTGAATGGTGGAATCGTCGGCATAAGAGTGGATTGGTGAAGTTATGGAAAGATTGATGAAAAATAGAAAAAGTTGGAGGTAGAACAGAACCTTGAGAAATACCACTATTGATTGATTGAAAGGAAAACGATGGTCGTTTACTACGGCTGCCATAGAACGACCGGAAAGGAGATCAAAGCGAAGGATAGATACCGAATGAAGGAAGCTTGGAAATTAAAGCTTTGCGCTAGACTCTATCAAAAGCTTTTGATATTTCTAGCGCCACAGCTAAAGATTTACCGAAAATTCTGAATTGCAAAGAATCAAGTATCAGAGAAAAGAAGGATGATCACCAGTAGAGCATTCCTGTCCAAATCTGTACGTTATATATATATATATATATATATATATATATATATATATATATATATATATATATATATATATATATATATATATATATATATATATAAACCATAATTTTCGTCATAGTTTGTAACGTTTATCGAAAAGCATTACTATTTGCTATATCGGCATAAATCCTTTCGAGAAAACAGGTTAAAAAAATTTTTATGTAAATTACTATTTACATAACTAGCATGTATTAACCATGCAAAATCGTAGGTAACTCATCTATTATGCTTTCGAATGTTAATAGCTAAGTTCGTTCGCTGCCATATTTTCTGTCCTAACCTAGCAACGTTATATATAGTATCTATAAAAGGGTTTTTACTTCACACTATTCTAAACCGCTAACTCTATGAAAATTACACGTGGCAAGCCGCATATACGTTTTTCCAAGAGTGAATAGCAAATTGTGTAGTTAAAAATAATATTCTATTATATCGCATTCATCTAATAATTTGTCAAATGGGGAAAGAATATGTTTTATCCTTATAGCGAGAATAAAAGCCAATCACATATTACGTTTTATGTTGTAGAGATACTATCACAACTGATTATGATAAAGCAAAAAATCTATACAAACTGTGCTGGCGCAATAAAAGTTTCCTCCCCGTTCTCTCATCTTCCTGTGTTCATTGATCTCCAGATATTTTCAATAGGATTTAGATCATACCCTCTTGGTGGCCATGGTAAAACCAAGAATCTGTTCATGTTCTGTAAACCATTGCTGCACTCTCTTCGCGGTGTGCTCTGGACTATTGTCATGAACGTAGGGTATTGTATATTGATCGGGATCATGATAGGCCCTCACTGTTGGAAAGAATATTTCTAGAATTTCCAGACACTTATCTGAAGTAAAACGCCTATCTATAGGTGTCAGTTCCCCTAGAATGTCGAAATTTATCTATCCCCATACATTGGCGGTTACTTGTCCACTCCTGGTTTCTTCATAATGTTTCTGTTCATAGCATGTGTTATTAACATGACCTGTAGAGCTAAATGTTTTTTCATCTGTGAATATAACCTTGGATCAAAAGTTCATATTGTTAATATATTCACTGGCAAAAACGGAGCCGTTGTCTCGTGTGCTTCGGCTAGTTTTTGCTTCACTGCCGGAGTCCGGTGGTGTATTCCATTTGTGTGCAATCATCGGCGGAAAGTTGTCACATGCTTCCAACTCTAATGAAAGTTTAATAGCTCTGCTATTTGTAAAGGGATTTCTAATGGTCTCTTGAATAATTTGATCTTCATTCCGAGTAATTTTACTTGGTGCAACAGGCTTTGGACGATCACACAAATTACCCTCCTCTTCATGTCTAACAACCCATCTTCGTACAATTGATACGTGGATCTCGAGGTTTCTTGCTATTTGATTCTTTTTTGTCCAGATTCAAACAGAGTTATTATCTTTCCCCTTAATACTAGCTTCTCAGCGTGGGTATCCATTACTTTGATGTTAAATTAAATTGGGCATACACATTTTATTTTATATATATATATATATATATATATATATATATATATATATATATATATATATATATATAATATATATATATATATATATATATATATATATAATGAAAGTGCTATAAACTTACTCTAATGAAAATTAGCTCTAGGGTATGCTTCACTCGAAGATGTTTTTGCCCCTTTTTTATATCCTTTAGGTATAAATTGGCTTTAAATTTTTAATCACCGTATATAAAAGTACAGTTATTTATAAATTGCTTATAAATTGTAAAAATAAACAGTTAAAACTGTAATAACTAACATTGATATGTAACAAATAAACAATTTGGAAAAAAAATGGCCTCGACAACTTGGATTTTGCGTTTTTGGTGAAAAAAAATTTTTTTTGACCCTGTTGCCAAAATATTTGTTATAGTCGCTAAATTTCATTTTACGCTGTTTCTATTCGCAATAAGAATTCGATTTCTATAAAAAAAAATTAAACGGTTTTAAACAACAAATTTTGAAGAAAATATAAAAAAATTGATTATATTTCCTATTGAGTACATACTTGAACAAAATAGAGGTCAAATTCGTGAATTTCAGGATGTTTTCCATAAGAGAAGTCGTCTTCTGAGTCGAAAAACGGTTTTTTTTGTAAAAAGTATAAATAATTAAAAAAAATGATTTATAAGCAAAATATTCTTGAAAATTTGTGCAAAATTTACTAACTGCTTCGGTACATACCCTCACTTTATTAATATTTGTAAAAAAAGCATTAAAAAAAGGTAATAATTAATGTACTCTTTGATTTTGAGAAGGACTTTTCTACCAAAATTTCAAAAAAAAAAAAAAAAAAAATAAAATTTTTTTGAGATTTTTTCTCTCATGCAGAAACCAACAATGGATCCTTCCCGTAAGAGAAGTTAACTTGTTGGTATTGTGAGTGTCAAATATAATAGGTGAAATCAACTAAAATATATAATATATATATATATATATATATATATATATATATATATATATATATATATATATATATATATATATATATATATATATATATATATATATATATATATATATATATATATTATAAAAAGGTCTGAACTTTGTGAGGTAGCGTAATAATGTGGAATCACAAAGTACCTTTTTACAAAATAAAAATAAAGGGGATGACTAAAATTTCAAAGAAGGCAAGAGCAAATAACGAAGAGACTTAATTATTTATTTACATGAATGTTTAAATTTGTAATAATATTATTATTAATATATTTATCTTAAGAACAAAGATTTAAAGATAGTTATAATTATTATACACATTAGAAATAGTGTTCCTTTAAAGGATGTCCAAACACCTCTAACACTAACTTTGGCTCTGACCAAAGTTTGTTTTTAAACGGTTTATTTAAACTCATCCTTTAGTTCAGACTAAAGTAAATCCTCTAAGATTTTAAGTTTTTAAACCGAGTCTTAATTCAA
Organism: Armadillidium nasatum; assembly: GCA_009176605.1. NCBI lineage: Eukaryota > Metazoa > Arthropoda > Malacostraca > Isopoda > Armadillidiidae > Armadillidium > Armadillidium nasatum. Next base: position 34,599 of record SEYY01018551.1, on the reverse strand, counting down.
ACTAAGACATTTAAATTTAGTTCGGACTAAATTTACTTTCCCTTAGCTCTGACTAAGGTGTAAGTTCTTAGCTCGAACCAAGAACTGTCTCCGTCATAAAATTATTATTGACTATTTATATATACAAGAATTAACTATACTACATATAATAATAATATTATAAAGAAAAAATGATCACAATATTTAATAAATAAATATAAAGAAATATTATAATGAGCTTTTTAAGCTTCATCAATATAAATTCATATATGGTAAATAGTTAAAATAAAAATATTTTATAATATATATATATATATATATATATATATATATATATATATATATATATATATATATATATATTATATATATATATATATATATATATATATATATATATATATATTGGTTTACTTATTCACAGTACATTAAAAACATCCAAAATATTTTTTTTTTTTTTTTTAATACATTTAAAGATTTATGCATCATATTCAAATTTTCTCCATTTTGTCATGTTCACACAACGACAATGATTCCTTAATTTTACATTTTTTGGCTTTCATTTGACCGTCATCATCACACACTTTCCGATTTTCTTTTTGACTTTCTTTAATTCATTCATTTGGGTGTGTTAGATTTTTATGCTTTAGTTTAATGAGGTTACCAAAATTAGTGAAAATTTGTCACAACGGACAAAGTTCCATCTGTATTTTCTCCAACGTTTAAAACTGAATCTGTTAAAAACATTAAAAAAAAAAATGTCTTTGCTGATTTTTTTCGTGCTTTTAGAACTAAACTCGAATGTTTTCTAAGTTATTGGTGAGCGATCTATAGTCCGTCTATACAGTAATTAGTTACCTAAAATATCTAGTTATTTCAATCCATTTTCGAAAATAAAGTAAGCTTAAAACTTTTCAAAGACGATTCGATAATTGTCAGAAAACGTAATCATTATTTTAGAAAATAAAGGGCAGGGGCCTATAACACAACTGTTACAAGTCTTACAATTGTAAGAAATTTTCTACACTTGTATATTTTTCGTAACACAAGATTATAACTTGAAAATTGTAGTAACAAGTGTAATCAGCAACACTTGTAGACTACTTCCGTAACACAAACTTCGTTGCTTGTAAGTTTGTTACAGAATAGACGACGAAAGTCTACAATTGTTAGAATTTTAACAAGTCTAAGACCAGTGGGTAGAACGAGTGTAACAAGTTCGTGGATTATAAATATTTATTATATTTTTGGTAGTGATATTTTATTTTTTGCATATTAGAATTTTTTGGACTTAACTTGAACAAAATATTTAATTTTGTGAAATGTGGATGTTTGTAAATGATGATAACGATGGTGTAAGGCGAAAGACAGCCTACAATTATTTGCCAAGAAACCATTTTGAAGGAATAAGTGATTTTCAATTTAAGGAGAAATTTAGATTAAATAAAATACAGTTTCAGAATGTTTTGACTGAAATTGGTGAAGTGCTTCAAAACAAAACAAATAGATTTTACAGCTTGTCAGCTGAGCAAAAATTAAAAATAGGATTACATTGGCTAGGGAATGGAGTTCAATATCATGGAATATTGGCAGATATGCATGGGATATCAAAAATGATTGTGGCGAGGTGCGTACAGGAAGTTGTAGATGCAGTTAAGAGTGTATTATTTGATACATTTGTAAAATTGGCCACAAAATACTTTTGATGTCATTCAACAATTCCATGCTATAGCTGGATTCCCTACATGTTTGTGGTGTTGATGGTATTCTAGTAAAAATAGATGCTCCATTGTATAATGAACCTGCTTTTGTTGATAGACATCAGAATCACCCTATAAATTGTATGACTGTATGTGGACCTGACATGAGATTCTACTGTTCGAGTTGTAGCTGGCAGGGAGTGTTCATGATGCTTGTGTTTTGAAAAATTGCAGCTTGTGTCATAGAATGGAAGGATTCAGCTTACCTATAAAAGATTGGTGATTCCACCAAGATACATTAACCCTAAGGATATTGCTTAAAGGCAATTTAGCTATGTATATAAGCACACAAGGCGTCTAATTTAAAATTTATAGTATTTTTTTTTTAAAGGAAAAGTCCCCATGTTTGAATATATATATATATATATATATATATATATATATATATATATATATATATATATATATATATATATATATATATATATATATATAATATATATATATATAATATGATAACCACTATGATAAATTAACCGTGGAATCATTATTTATAATTTTCATTAACTGCTAGTGATGTTATAATTTCGAGGAATCGAACCCGGGCCCAAAAGATGGAAGTCCGTTGTGTTGACCACCACCACTGATGGTTCAAAAGGAAATAATCCAGAATTTCTACCGACATATCTCGCCTAGTGAAAAGTCCCCTCAATATTTCCCCGACCACAACTTGGGCGTAGCGTCAACATGGACCAGGTTCTATCCTGAGTATACATCGCAGTGCAAAAAATTATAACATCACTAGCAGTTAATAAAATTATAAATAATGATTCCACGGTTAATTTATCATAATAGTTATCAAAGTTATAACATTTGCACTGCGATGTATACTCAGGATAGAACCTGGTCCATGTTGACGCTACGCCCAAGTTGTGGTCGGGGAAATATTGAAGGGACTTTTCACTAGGCGAGATATGTCAGTAGAAGTTCTGGATTATTTCCTTTTGAACCATCAGTGGAGTAGTGGTCAACACAACGGACTTCCATCTTTTGGGCCCGAGTTCGATTCCTCGAAATTATAACATCACTAGCAGTTGATTAAATTATATATATATATATATATATATATATATATATATATATATATATATATATATATATATATATATATATATATATATATATATATATATATATATATATATATGACGTCGCCAAAAAATTAGCAATTTTTTTATTAATAATTTTTTAATGTTTCTGGATAGAAAAATCTAATTTTTTTACATGATTTTTATTAATTTTTAACAGGAATGAAATCACCTTATCTAATTACACTATTTTCAATACATAATGCATATTTTCAATATTTCGTAAGCCATCCTTTAGCCTTTTTGAGGGAAGCTATCCTTTGTGGCATTGAATGTATTAATTTTCTGCATGATGTTTGAACGCTTTCATTCCGGTGCCACACATTAATTAGTGATTCAATCAACTGATGTTTATTTGTTATGGTCTCATTTTTCATTTCGTTTTTTTTAAACAGACCACAAATTTTCCATCGGATTCATATCTGGACTATTTCCAGGCCATGGTAGTGTTTGGATTCCATGGGATTCCAAAAAATTGTGTAACGATTTTACCTTTGTGACATGGAGCCCCATCATGCATAAATATGAAATCTTTTATGCACCCAGAACCTTTTTCATTAGCCCAATCCTGCAATTGAGGCAACAGGCGAGATTCAAGGATGGTTTTGTACTGCTCCTTCCTCATTGTACTTTCAACAATCTTAAGCCTACCCATTCCATAAACTGACATCACGCTTCAATCCATGACCTGAGTTGGATGTTTCACTCTCTGTTGGACACATTCGATATTAAAAGCCTCCCCAGACCTACGAATGCACTGGGAAGATTCATCACTGCACTGGATGATCCATTCATAACTGAACACGACCTGATGAAAATTTAAAGCCCAATGTAAAATTTTGAAAAAATTAATCAAAATTTCATACCAGAGAGAATATAATGAAATATTAATTTTGAAATGAAAACAATAAGGAAACTTACATTTTCCCAGTCCATTTCTGACCAAGGGATGAACTGCTTTGCCAAATTAAGCGTCTCTTGGCATTAAGTCCGGTTATTTTTTGATTTTTGCGGGGACGTCTTGCCATTAAACCAGCTTCAGAAAGACGCATTTTAATTGTTCTGCAATTTAAAGCTACTCCAGCTGCAGTCAGTGTTTTTTGATGCATTTTACAAGTTACTTTTCTGTTCTTAAGGGCCTTTCTTATTAAAATTTTGTCATCTCAGCTGCTTGTTATACGTTTTCTTCCACTTTTTTTCTTCTTCTTTGGAGATAAGCAAATGTTTTTCAAAACTTTTTTCTTCATTCTTGAAACCACAGAGTCACTAACTTGAACTTTTTTTGCAATTTCTTTCCCAGAAATCCTTCTTTTAATAATATATCTATTTGGGCAGCCTTCTTTTCATTTATATCTGGATTTTTTCCCATTTTATTAGTCAAGTTTTTGGAACTGAAAACTTTAAAAAAAATTCAAGCTCTTGCCTCAAAAATATTAGTTAATTTATACTTTTTCGCAATAAAATCTTTTAAAAATGTCAAAGTACTGCATTACAGTACAGTAAAATAAGATATATTAATAAAAAAAAACATTAAATTTATCAGCAAAGCGTATAAGCAACTTCACAAGACAGAGAAATTAAAATTGACAAACACTCCCTTCTATGGTAATTAAAACACTTACTTGATTAACAAGAAAAAAAATATCGTATAAATATCTTTAAAAGTTACCAGAGGTTACTAGATTATTTAAATATTATTGTTTTTCTTATTTTATATTAAAAAAATTGCTTAGGAAAATATTAAGATAAACAAAAAGCATTCCAAATATAGAAAAATGTTTAAAAAAAATTGCTATATATATATATATATATATATATATATATATATATATATATATATATAATATATATATATATATATATATATATATATATATATATATATATATATATATATATATATATATATATATATATATATATATATAAAGAAAGTATTCTAAGGCGCCTTCAAAACTTCTTCACAACACTCTTTATTTGTATGGAGTACGCCTTGCACATCTGGGGTGATTCCACTCATACAGCTCTACTTTAAAAGGTGGAATCAGAGGCTTTTCGTCTTATCAACTCTTCACTAATTCTCTCCATCTCTTTCTGCCCGTCGAGTTTTTGCTTCACTATATACTATCGCTATTACAATGGACACTACCCTTCTGAACTCTCATCGGATACCTCCTCCATTGAGAAGGGCACTGACGACACGTCTTTCTACACAGTCTCATCGTTTCTCTGTCCAACTCTCTGACCCCAGACTTTACCGCTATGCTCAATCTTACATGTACTCTACTGGTGACTGGAACACACCCTTCATCTGTTTTCCCAATTTCCCATGGCTTACACACCTTCAAACGCCGTGTATTAGGATATGTTGGCCTATGATTTGACACAGGTTTCCGATTTTTTCAAAATCTGGTGAAAATTTTAGTAGGCCTCTGGCCTTTTTGCCCGCCAGAGGCGATATATATATATATATATATATATATATATATATATATATATATATATATATATATATATATATATATATATATATATATATATATATATATTATATATTATATTTTTTCTTTCTCTATCGTAAAGATTATCGATTTTTGTACATAGAAGAAATTTAAAACTATAAGATAATAATAATAAAAAATAAATGATTTAGCAAAGTTGGTAATCAAATAGAATCACATTATACCACTGAAAAAGAAAAACGTACCATGCTGACTACTTTGATGAGGTACAGGCTCTGGACAGTCATCAACTATTTCAGGACCTTCAATAACATCAACTATTAATTACATGATGAATGTTCGCTGGGGGAAAATGTTGGAAACACCACTTACAGAACTTGTAGACTCTGATGCCAATGCTTTCTCTAACACCAAGGCCACAAATAAGGGGAGATTCCTTCTCTAGAATATCAAAGATTAATTCATCAACCTCTGTATATTTTCCCAATCCTCCTTTAACTGTTTGGTGATATTGTCTCTTTTAGCCTGGAAAAAAAGATAACATTAACTAACATCAAAAGAAAAAATTTACATATACAAATTACTGAATACAGTGTGTGTATACAATTACAAGGAATATAGAATATATAAACAGATAACAACGCACGATACTCAAAGAAATATAGATATAGATGACCTATCTCAACCTAAATTCTTACTTTTAATCTAAATAACAGTGATTCAACTTACCATTGTTGCTTTTTTAAAATTTCGCCACAAAACATCTCTGGACTAAGTCCACTCTTTGTCTCTTGGAATGAAACACACACTCTTAGCAAAATCTGCAATTTCGATCAATTCTTGACATTTCTTTTGTAAGTTTGTGTTAAAAGGAGCCAAATAGTATCTCCTTTTTAGATCTTATTTTAATCAAAAACTCATTTTTGAATAATTCTCGGCTCATCGCTTCTCAAAAATTGGAGGTAAGCTGAAAAGTAAATAAAGCTATCAAAATATAAACTTACTTTAGAAAAATTTAACGTGCTTTTCACTCTACTGTGGTAATGGTATGTGCAACCTAAATAATTTGTGTCATAAATTATAAGTTCTGACACAAACTCAAATGCATCAAAAATTATAAAAGTTCATGCTTACATTCCTTAAGAAAAGTAAATAAAGGTATCAAAATATAAACTTACTTTAGAAAAATTTAACGTGATTTTCACTCTACTGTGATAGATAAGGGAGTAAGTTTTCTAAATTAAAAAATATAGACGTCTTCAAGATCTAACGTTACTAAGGATGCAAGTTTGGTGCAAAATCTTTAATAGCTTTGATATAAAGCTTTTAAAATCTTTAGCAACTTTATATCAATTGAGTGAAAGGACAAACTTAAAGTAATATATATATACCGTAAAGTGGTGTAATTGGGAACACACTGTGGTACAGTGGCCAAAAATTGGCCTTACAGTATCTTTAAAATTCACATTTTAAAATTTGATTGCTGTGTGAGACAAAGAACATTAAGCTCTATAAAAGTTATTAAAGTGGTTTTCATTCTGAAAGGTTTTTATAGTTCTTTATTCCAAAATAAAGGTTTCCTTTTTTTGTCTGTCAATCCAGCCAAATATCCAACTACCTTTGATAACTCTGCCTCTGTTGTATTTTCTTCGGCCTATCTTCTCCTCGTCAATTTCTACGACCAATACCACCTATTGGCTTAGAGTTTTCAAAAACGAAATTGAAGCAAACCTCTCTTAAGTAATTACTCCAGTCAATCACTGTAGTTCTAGCGATAGAGAGCTCTTTTTTCCAAAAACTGGGTACGTGGAAGAGGAATCGATGCCCAATGAGTTACAAATTTACATATTTTAATGATACTGATATGTTTTTCAAAAAATGTACCCTTGAATTGAGAAATAGTATAATTAAAACGAAAAAATTTTTTTTGGGTTGTTTTTTCGAAACATAAATGTTTTTATTACACTGGTATCTATGTAGTTTTTTATCGTACCACATGTACGTATTACACTTGATACATTGTTTTTTTTTCACACAAAACTTTGTGATTGTAAAGGAAAGTAAATAAATTATCTTTAATGTCACAAATTACTAAGAAAGAATTTAAAGTATTTTCATAAAAATCGCATTCGATACGAGTAACGCCCACACTATCTGTACACTCTGCCATGCTTTCTTGAGTACTTCACTAATCTCAAATCTCACGCACTGCCTCAATTAATTATAAAATTATTTTAATAGATCTAAAAATCTATGCTTTGCGTTTAAATCTTTCCGTTTTACCGCCAGGTGTGAGTTTCTATCTAATCAACTAGTCCTCTAAGTCCCACCGCTGCCACCAGTGTGGAATTTTTAACGTTATTTTAGTACCAATTGCAAGCAAAAATAAGGATGTGGCAGAAAATTAAAGATTGTCTCATAAATTCGTTTTATTAAAAATGTAACAAAAATATTAATTATAAGAAATGTATATAATGGTAAGCGTGCTTCGAATAAGGCGTTTAGAATTTAAGGTTCTTTTCGATACTAGATTTTACGTTATAAGAACAGCTGATCGACCAGAATCAGTTTTGCGTTTGTATAAATAAATTAGGTTCAACCCTTTAACATTGCAAGGACAACATTACGTTTAATATTGCAAGTACAACATCGCTTTGTAAGTTTCAACATTACATTTAACATTGCAAGTACAACATCGCTTTGTAAGTTTCAACATTACATTTAACATTGCAAGTACAACATTGTTTAGAAATATTGCAAGAACAACATTGCGTAGTAAGCCTTCAACATTACATATAATATTCAACATTACCTATAACAAGATCAACACTGCTTAGTAAGGAACACCTTTACTTTTAATATATTTGTAAGATCAACCGTTACTGAGTAAACAAGCATTACTCTCAGGTAGCTCTTAGCTCTCACATTACCAGTTAAAAGGTAAGAACAACATTACCTCCTTACAGCTACATTTGTAAAAATCGAAGCTGGGATAAGCCTCAAACGAGTTATAAAGAATGATTTTCTAAATTAACAATATTATAATTAATTAAATGCCATATATATATATATATAAGTTTATATATATATATATTATAAACTCGTAAATTTGTGAAGCATATAAGATAGTGAAAATGGGGAGAACCACAAAAATACGGTTTACAAAATAAAAATAAAGGGAGACTGGTGAGGACACTTCTAATTCTTTAAAATTATTAGGTAATGTTTCGTTATGAAACTTTAAATCTTTCTTGGTTCTTTCATTTAGGATTTTGGTATTTTTATTATGATTTACTAATATCTTATTCTGTCTCACTTCGTTTCTCTTGTCTTTCTTTTTCAATATAATTTGTTTCTTCCAGAAGTCTTTTCTTTTATTCAAATTTTCTTTTCCTAGGTTTGAGTTTACACATGAGGGTTTCCTTTCCTTATTATTTGAAAATTTATCTTTCAACCCATCATTTAGGAATATCAATCTTTACCACTCTTGAGATTTAATTCTTTTCTCTAAATCAAAAAGATCTAAATTTTTTCTTAAAGTTTTAGTCGAATGATCACTATTCTCTAATAGGATAATGTATTTGTATTTGTTAGTTTTAAATATTCTATGCAAATTGTCTAAAAGATTTGCTAAATTTACGCTTGCAAAATTACTTTCTTTAAGGTTCATAAAAGGAATATGAATTTCTTTTCCGGTAATATATCGATCAGGAATTTTACCGTCCATAATTCTTTTAATTTCTTGATTTACTAGCATTTCTACATTTACCAACCAAGCGTTCCTTGTTCTGGCATGTTAGGAAAAAAAATCATAAAGAAACTGTCTGGATGGATGAAGTCTGTTACATTGTTTTAAGATAATTCCTTAGGGAATTGTTGCAAGAAATTTTAAACGTAGTGTTAAGATTTTATATTAAAATATTTAATTTCTTATTTTTCCTAGAAAAAGAAACACATTGTAAATTAATAATTGGTACTTTAAAGGATATATCTATATAAAAATATAAATAATATGAATAAATATAATAATTCCACACCTCTCTTAGAAAATTGTCTAATTTTCTAGAGTTACTAACATAAAATACCATGTAGACTCCTTTGTTGTACATGAACAGTCTCTGAGTACAGTGGATAAATATTTATCTCACATGTAGTCACTAGGCGGTCTAACATGAATTCTCCCTAAGGAATCTAATTCATTTAAGTTAGGATTAGAACTTTTAACGGTTCCACGCGAGACTTACACAATACTAGAAAATTCTTGTCTCCTACATTACTTTTATAAGATCGTTGCAACTTTAATAAAATTTAATATAAATGAATAAATAACTATAACAATAATTTATATATATATTTTTTTTTTTTTTTTTTTTTTTTTTTTTTTTTTTTTTTTTTTTTTTTTTTTTAAGTAATCATTAAAAGTGCATTAACAATACGTAAACAACTATTTTCCCTCTAATTTTCTTAACTTTTACACTCATTTTCTTTTATCTAATAACTGTCTTTTTTCTTTTCCTCTCTCATTTTATGTTCTTTAAACTTTATTTCTTTCTTTTTAAAGGCATTTACGAAGCTTTCTTTTTTTTTTTAATTTTTTCTTTATTCTTTAATTTTACTTTAATATATTTAGTAATGTCATTACCTAATTTCTTATTTATTAATTCAGAAATACACGAGCACTAACATTTATGGATTAATTAAATATAACTGACCGTAATATCATCATATATTTTTTTATTTTATAACTATTCTCTTTATTTATATATTTTTGCGCTTCACCAATATATATATATATATATATATATATATATATATATATATATATATATATATATATATATATATATATATATATATATATATATATATATATATATATATATATATTCTTTCCTTTAGATATTTACTCTAATGATTTTGACTCCCGAAAAAAACGTTTTTAATTTTTTTATTTGACAAACTAATGTAAATATATAATTTTATTTTGAAATTAGTAACTTTAATTTATATTTATTAATAGTTCTGTTTTTAAAGTTTGAAATCTCAGTCCAAACTGGATAATATAAAAGGGGAAAAATCTGTATCTATAATTATTACTAATTACTTAGTTAATATAACCAGTTAAAGGAAAAAAAAATATTTACCAAGGTAGATACAAGCTCGGAAGCATTAGTTTTGAGAATTACTTGGAGGGATATACCATTAAAGCCTTATTGCTCTTTAGTATATTAAGATCAAAAAGGGCAGAACGCACATCTTTAATAGAAACTACCATATTAGGAATAAATTAATCAGAACGCAGACCGATGCAGTTTGGAAAAACAAAAAGTAATGAAGAAGAGGAAAAATAAGGTAGGAGTTAACGTAGCGAAGTGTCAATTTTAAGGGGAAAATGAATCATGCGCCAGTGATTATTTCATTTTCTACATAGAAAGGAGCTTTGCACGATTATTATGGAATGAACACTCTGGCAACCAGAGTTAAATCTAAAGTTCAAAAAGTTTTATAGTCGAAACCATGAAAGAATTCCTCTCACCAAATCTTTAATTCATTCAAAAGAAAATCAAAAATGCACGACCAGCAAGTTCAACCATTTAGCAGCACTGAAATGAAAACGAAAATATTTCATCTTCGAAGGTGTAAGATCTATCTTTCCTGTTGATTGTGTGAAAAAATAGAACAGGATACACAGAGATAAGGTGACTAGAAGCACCCAGAGGCGGAATTAAAGAGTTAAACGGTAAAAGAGAAAGACTGGAGGTTATATATATGCAAAGAGAGAATTCAAAGCTACATTGGCTTTCAAAGACTATAATTATATCCTTTCTTCTACCAGTCCATTCACGCAAAATAAGTTCAATTAAAAATTTACACAAACCATTATAAATTCATACCTACATCACATCAATAAAGTATCAATTATCAATCTTCCAGATCCCATCTTCTCAAAACTCAATTAAAAGATTTTAACACATAATATTACATTTAAATACAAATTATAAATATGTATGTATAAAGGAATAAAAAAACTTAGCAATACAAAATTTTATTGAACAAAAATAAAAAATAACCAGAAATAATCAAATTAAACAATTATTTAGAAAAGCAATCATGTAACCTTGAAACTTAATTGAAAACTTTTAATTTATGATTGCTTCTTAGGAAAAATAATTTGAAACAAAAAATTAACTAATTACAGTAGGTGCCACTCCAATTTCTAAGGTCATCCGATCTCTAACTGTATCAACAAAATCAGCTGGTATATGATTCTTAAAAGTTTTTATCTTGAGGAGCAAAGAAATTGAATTCGCATCCACTAAAAGCCGGAATAAATTGCGTACTTTCCTTCTTTCAAGTTCGGTTAGGGATCTACGAGATTTTGCTTAATGAAGTCTTTCGTGATTTTCCTTGTTTTTTGGTGTTTCTCAAATCCTCCTGAAATTTTTTAAAATTCTCCTGCGCTTGTTGAGTTTTTGTAAAGTCCTTTGTAATATTTCGCAGCAGTTGATTCTGAATGATTCATCTGTTGCGCTAAATTAGCTTTGTATTTAGATTTTGTTGAATGAACGTGGGTTACTATCGTGTGACGTACATCCCCGAATGTGAACTCTATGTTTGATATTTTAGTGTTCTTCCAAAGCTCTTTGGTAATTCTCAATAAGGAAGGACTATTATAGGCGTCGCAATTTGAGTTGATGAAAAATGTTTCAGATTTTGCATCTCTGAAGAACTTTTTTATAGAGTTGCATTAAATTGTACGTTTTTTCTGTCACATGAATATATGCTGAACCGTACCTCTTTTTAGTCTTG